>SKCR01045303.1:0-76429 GCA_019454045.1 Zanthoxylum bungeanum
GAACACATAGGAGAAACAAATACAAATATAAATACGGAATCAAGCGTTTAACCGATGATTCACATTTAAATGCCAGCGGGACAAGTTGATTCGGTCCAACATATATTATTTAGTAACAATAGAATATCAACTTGATCTAATATATATATTATTTGGTAACAATAGAATATCACACCTTGTGCCAGCATAATGCCGTGAGCGTCTTGCAATGAGAGTAAGCTTGAAGTCCCTCCCAGCTACTGAAAAGTTATCCTGGATAATGAAGCAAGAAACTGTAACTATTGTATCAAACTTTAAAATAAATGAGTATTTTTTGAAAAGGAATTTTGAAAGGATCGCAAGCCAGGCTTAAATTATTGAACTGTTTAATCTGCCTTCCAAGCAAGGCGGATCAACGGACTGAACAGCATCCTGTTAGTAGACTGACTCCTACAAACACTTGACAAAGGAATTCCATTGACAAAGAACACAACAAAAACCTAACTTCAATGGCTCTAAAGAGTAACGTATGCTAAATAACAATAAGTATGAGGGTAGAGACAAAAGGCAACATCCGATACCCAAAAATAACACTGAACAGCACTAAAATGAATACCCAAATAAAGATTTTGGTAAGAAATAAAACAAACAAGGAACCCTGAACCTGCAAGTCCGGCCATGAGAACCTGACAGTCTGACTCCATGAACAAAATCACAGTCCACTGATTATTTGCTTCTAGCATTTATTAGATTCATTGAAAAACACCCTTCAACCATACCTGCTTAAAGAAGCCATATACTAATGCAACAGTCCACTGATTATTCTTGAGCGTATCCCGAATTCCACGAGTCAAGAATTCATTCCAGACGAACATTGCTTCATACTCCGATTGTCCCGTCCCAATATTACCTAAGTTCTTTTGAAGACTATTCATGATATTGTACGAGTAGCTGAAAAAGAAGTCCTTCGTAAGATCCACAGAGCTGAGGAGCTTCTTGTATCTATACATCACAGGCCAAAAAAAAACGATGGAAAGAAAAGCAAAGCACATTAAAATATGACTAAAACATTAATCAAAGGGGAAAGAATGAAAAAACAATAGCTATAAAAAAAAAATTGAAAAGGAAATAAACTGTTGTCCCCACAACACCAATGATACCATGTCTCAATCAACAATTAATATTAACATCATCACTCCAATGTTGTTTGCTCCTGTACGCGTGCAGGACATGAAATGGAAATACGCTTTACAAATGATATTAACAAAGAAGAAAGCATCAACATTGAATATACAATTTTAAAGAAGACATTATTCGGGTCTCATATTAAAACTTGACGAACTGCAATTACCAGGGAGCAGAAGCTCGTACCGATTATTAAACAAGGAAGGGTATAACTCATCTACTTAAGATATCAAAACACAGACTATTTGTCCAATAGAGTTTTGTTGACAAAAGTAAACCAATCAGACAATTACAAAAGTAAACCAATCAGACAATGTGGAATAATGTATGACACTTGATGCTAAGTTCGCGACCGTCTCTTCAGAAGTATACCAAGCACATATTACATTTACACGCAGAATTGACAAAAGACCTTTTTTCACTCTTAGAATAAGCCAAATTGCTCAGCACAGACGAATGTGGAATTGGAATCAACTTGCTCTTCGTTATGGCATACACAGCGTGGCCACAAATTACACCAATCTTCTCCCTTCCCGTGATCAGCAACATGTAATAAGGTTCCAAAAATTTAATAAACCCTGAATTATTCATTACAAAAAAACACCATAAACACTAAAAAGAATAAACAAAATACAATCATTAACGCAAACACATTCGAATATAACATACCAACTATCCCAAAACATTTGGTAACTAATTTAAGTCCACCAGTCAATCTGTTCCCTTCATGTATCCGTCTCAGCAAGTCAAAGTATTCAAAATCCGGATATGTTGCAGAATCTTCAACAATGTTTAGTTCTGATGGCGCTAATCGATTAATCTTTAACACCCTCCAGAGATTTGTTTTCTTGTACCTTCCACATATGTAAAAATTCTGCATCCAATTAAAAACACACACACACACAAAATTCCATCAAACGCATGAACAAAACTAAATTACTAAAGTAAAAATCTATATATCTCCTATCAAGTTCAATGCAACCAATGCAAAGTCACCAACATATCAAACATAATAACAAAATCCCACATCATATTTTTCTTGTTATAAATCAAGTTAAAGGAAGATAAAAGAATTTTCAGAAAGAAAAAATAAAATTTACCGAGCGAGTTTCATAAAGTGTGAACTTCTGAAGAAAAGAAGAATTCTGTAAGTGGGTTTGCTCAGTATATTTCTCTGTTGCCATTGTAATTGGGATCCCGAGCTTCAGCTCGGGCAATAACAAAAAAAAAAGAAAAAAAAAAAAAAAAACTTTCTTTCTTCAGCAGAGTGCAGCAATCATATGAAAGTTACAATGAGACTCGATGAATTGGACGTCAATGATGGAAAAAATTGTAAGATGGGAAAGTGAAAGTAAATAGCTGAAACGCAGCGTTTTTTAGAAAGATCAGAGATTTAGAATTACTAGAAGAACAAGAAGAAGGAGACCAGAGACAGAACTGGTTTCTGTGTTTGTGTTAGTGTTTGTGTTGGCATTGGTCATCTTTTTTTTTATATTTTTTTTGGTATTTATATATAATTTTTTTGTTGGTTTTTTAGTTAGTGATTAGGATTAATGGAGGTTAATTAATTAATAGTGTTTGTAATTAGCGAATTTGTAGCTGTTGTTAAATTATTTCGGATTTTGCTTTCCTTGTTTATAGGTGTGTTGAGTTGTGTGTCTGACTCGGACGAGTTTGATTTTTATTTTTTAAATTCTTAAATTTGTTTAAAATTTAGGGTAATAACATCTGAGTCCTTATAGTTTAGGAAAAAAATCAAATAAGCATAATTTTTAGTGATATTTAAAGATTTTTCAATCGAATACAAGATTCACTTATTTGATGATGAAATTATTAAACTCATAATTTAACAAGTTACAACAATAAAATGTTAAGACTCTTGGTAGTTTTCAAATTATTTGTTGGAATTTTTCTTAATTAATACTATTTTCGAATATATATTTACGTTCATTGGAAAATGAAAAATAGACTTGTATAAGTATATGGAAATTCAAATGTATTTGAATGAAAATGTGAGCGTTCAAATGCATGTCGTTTGAACATGTTTTGAAGTCGTTCTCTTTCGAAGTTGTTCGAATGGTTAATCTACAACCTTTCAGGTATGTGATTCAATAGATTCGCTTGAACGAGTTGGTGATTTCGAGAAATCCATTATACAATGAACATGTGTAGAAATCATTACAAATGATTAAAAATGTCTTATCATTGATAATTATGTGTTTTAGTGTTAGACAATAATTTAAAATCTATCATTTAATTGACTTCAGTTAATGACTAAATTTTGATGTGTATATTTGTGTCAAAAAAATTATGTTGAAATATCTCACCCATTAAAAACTAGGGATATTATTATTTCACTACTTCAAAAATAGGAAAATAAAAATGTAAGGTTTTCTAAAGATATAAGAATAAAATACTACATCATTGAGGGTGTAACAGATCAGGTGGACAATACATATAAGGACAGGTGAAGATGAGCGACAACTCCGGCTTATAAGGTGGAGATGTGGACTTAACGAATTGTTACAAATGTAATGCCTATTAACTCGGTTATTTCTGGAGTAGCTTGACCTTTAATATGAGTGATTTGTCCTCTATTGAGTATGTGAAGAGGTACCCGTAAAAAGATCATTCGATGCTAAAATCATTAATAGAACTCCATTATGATAACTTTATGTTATGAGTATTCAAAAAATAGTCGGATGTCCCCTCCAATTATGCCTTTGATCTTCATTTTTATATGAGAAAATGATTTGCTAGATAGTAGTAATTGGGTATTGAATAAGTATAGGTGTAATTATATCAAATATAACTCTAATATTTTTTAGATTTTCTAATTTTTGAAATAATGAAATGATAATAACATAAAATATTATTAATAATTGTTAAAGTTATATGATGCAAGAAGAAAGTGATTTTCTTATTTAATTCGTGCTGTGTATCATGTGATTTATCATAGTGCAATTAATTATAAAAACGTTATGTTGCATGCGGTACAAAATAATATAATTGAATTACTCTTTTTTTCATATATATATATTTTTTTAAAAATATTGTTTTGATTTAATCATTATATTAGCTTCATCGACTCTTCTTTATATTCTATATTTTGATTATTTTTAAATTCAATGACTATCTTCGTTGACAAGAAATAAATGAACCGGTGATTAATCGAGATGCACGTAAGTTTCTCTGAATATTTAGATTATCAAAAAAAAAAAAAATTAATAATTGAATATAACATATTTTTCAAGTCAATGTAATTTTTTTTTGCCATAAATATGAATAATTTTAATTTTAAGATTCCTATGAAAACGTGTGATAATGAAAGTTGCAACTCCAATTGATCTCTAACATGTAAATTTTATCTTATCATGTCGATATATTTGTTTGTATTTTCTAGTGTTTGTATTTTTGTAGAAAAGAGAATGTATAATTTTGATTTTTGATAGTTTTGAAGTTATGAAATTGACTAATACTAATATTATGATTGTATTTAGTATCGTGATTAAAAAAATATAGGATAATATGTAATTTTATCACATGTTAATAAAAATAATTATCGGGTATTTTTTTTTATAATATTTTGGAATTTTAGTTTTTACCAAACTCAAATTTTTTTTTTTAAAAAAAAAAAATCAAGATTAATTATCACAATTGCTAATAATTAACGAAACAACTATTTTTTTTTTCTATTTTATGTTATTTTACTACATATCAAACCACAATAACATGCAGAAATAAATTATCAAAAATATAAACTTAAATATTCATACTCAAACTTATGATAATGAAAGCGACTCCAATCAATCAAACAAGCAAATACATGAATGAAGTTTGTGTAAATGAATTTTATATTTTATCTTGTTGACATTTCACTCTCTTTGTATTTTTGTAAAAGGTGAATGTATAACAGGAAACATGACAAAATAGAGAAATGTCTTTGATGTCCACTTCTGGCAACCAGGATGAGTTTCTGACTTGGAATTCGGATCTCTGATTTGTCTTTAGATGAAGACTTGGTAGCAATAACCGGATGGGGTAGTAAAAAAGTTCGGGTCTGAACTCAATCCCATGTTTTTTCGGGTCATTTAAGATCAGGTGTCACGGGTCTAATTTTAAGATAGCTAAAATAGGTATGTACAATATTTATTAACGTTGAGTCTAATAAATCAGTTTACAATGAGTTTGTAGGAACAAGTTCAAGGTTAACTGTCTACAAAATATTAAAATTGGATGCGACAGAAGGTAAGCGAACATCGATTTTGCAAGCATTCACATGGAAACATAGCGATAAAATATGAGGTTTTAGAAAATGATAAAACTTTGATGAGATTATTTGCTTTAGTATGAGGTTTTTGAAAATGTTAAGTACCCAAATTATTTTTTTCCAATACCTTGAGTATGTGATATATGTTAAACTCGTAAAGCACTTAAAAAGGTCAGCGGTGAGAACCTAATTAGTCGATAAAGTAACTAGTTGAGAAATTATTTGAAAATGAATGATCGTTAACTTAGATATCTGTCTCTATTTGTCTTTATCTATGATGTGTGATATGACTTACAAAAATAAAACAAATAAAAAAAAAAGATCACCTACAACCTTTAAATGTGAAGCTACCAATCGGAAAATGTAAAAGCTACCATGAGGAGAAATACTACATTAAATGGTAGTGTGGTTATTGTCAAAAAAGAGAGAAAATAAACTCTTTAGAGCCATAGTATAATGTGCGTAAATGATCAGACACATAACCTTTTTGAGATATTTAGATTGGTTTGACCCATCAGATTTCAATTTTCTAAACGAAACCACCAAGTTGACTTAATTAAGAGACGAATTGTGATAGAATATTCACGCACACACTTTGAGTCTAACTTAAATGATTTATTTAATAACTTGGATTTAAGTTTGAATTGGATACTTTGAAAGTTTCTCTGACCTTATTACTGAGAATTTTCTGATGACACAATTATGAACCACTGATTAGGACTGTTTCATTTTCTTTAATTGTGTTCTTTGCATGATTGTGTGACTGTGTGCATGTTTGGAAGACATTTGTGTGTATCGTAGTTGTAAGTCCTCACGAGACTATAACTCGTCCACTAGAGTCGCCTAAGGATTTAAAGGTTTGGTGCATACGTTAAATACAATCGTGATCTTTAAGAAAGTGGCTTAGTTTATTTTTATTTTATTTATTATTATTATTTAACTCTATTCTTTAAGTTTTTACTCGAGGAATAGTAAAATGTTAAGTTTGGGGGTGTGATGAGCGGTCAATATATCTATATTTATCGCATTTTTACTGTGTATTTTGTTGGTTAAATCGAGCCTTGTAAGCATTTTGAATTATTTTCTATGCATTTTATATGTTTCAAGTTCAATAAACTCATTTCAATACCATTAACAAGAAACAAGGAGTTATATGACACCAAATTTAAAGATCAAGTTGGATATTATAACATTGAGCAAGTCAATGTCGAAACATTTGAAAGTAGTGAGTGGTTTTCTTCAATGTCGTGACATTGAGCAACTGAATGTCGCGACGTCGGTGTTTTTGGCTCAATGTCGCAACATTGGTGCGTATCCTGTAATATAATTAAGAAAGACGTCACAAACAAAGAAAATTCCATAGCAACCTCTATAAAGGATATGTCCGGTTATAACCTAAAATATCATGTTTTTGGAGCATCACACAGCAAGGAAAAACACATAGAACAAGGCGAGAATACTAGACTCAACTCAAAACGTAAGATTGAAGCATGGAATCTCAAACGATTTCTTCCTTCCATTTAATCTCTTTAATTTTATTTAAGAGTTCTTGTCTTGAAATAATGAATTATATGCTTAATTTGAAATTCATGTGTAATTAATTCATTGATCTATGGTTGTAATAAAACCAATGCACATGTTTTAATTTTAATTGCATCTTTAAATTCTTTTGAGTTTTGTTTTGGATTATTTATTATTCTATTTACTTAATGTGTTCTATTATTTGGTCACCAATAAGATAGTTGTGGTAATCCATGAGGAACTTCGAAAAATGAATATTGGTTTAGCATTTGGAATTAATAACGTGTGATCGTATTCGTAATATCAATTTCCGTGCAAGTTAGGAATATATATGTAGGGCATGCGTAGCCATAATTAGAACTCTATCGTAATGAATTTGACGTAGATTAATTATCATAAGAATATATGCAATTGAACTAAGTTGGGTATTTTTACTCGATCATCGGAAGAAGTTTGTAGATAACTTCGTGTTCTAGGTTAGTAATCCATAACAATTACTCAACTAAAAAGGAAAATTACATAATTTATTAACGTGCTTGATGAAGTTGCAACCCTAGTTTTTTCTCTCGCACAAATATTTCCAAAAAGTTTAAATTTTGTTGTCCTATATTTAATTAGTTAGTTTTGAACATCAAAACCTTTAAATCAATTGCTTAGTTTTACTAAAGTGAATCTAGTTCTACTAATTAATAGGATTAATAGTAAATACATGTGGGTTTGATTTTTTAAACTACTCGAGCAATACATGCGCTTGCGTGCTATATAAAATTACGATCAAGTTTTTATCACGCAAGTATATAGTCCCCGGTAACAATACCAAAAACTTGATAGCGATTTTGTATAGCATTAAAGCGCACATATTGTACAAGCAACATAGAAAAATATCAATCTCACGAATAATTGTTATTAATGTCAAGTACTAAGTTTTATCAATCATAACCTTATTTAGACTATTGATTATGAAAGACAAGAGTTATTAACTATGTAAATTAAAATAAAAGCAAGCAAATTTAAGCAAACGAAAGTAACAAGATAATAAGAACTTAATATAACAACTTCTCTCAATATTCCCTTAAATATTTCTCCTCTATTTATAATTGATCAACTATAATGAATTATTAACCTGGAATACGAAGTTATCTACAAGTCTCTTCCTATGGTCAAGTAAAAACTCCTAACTTAGTTTAATTATCTATATTCATATGATAATTAATTTAAGCCAAACTCATTACTATCAGGTTCTAATTATGACTACGCATGTCCTATTGGCATATTCTTATCATGCACGAAAATCGATTCTATGAATACAATAATGTGTTATCAATTCCCAAGGGTAAATCAAAATTCCATTTTCCAAGTTCATTAGGGTTTACCACAACTATCCTACTGGTGATCAAGTAATAGAATACATTAATCATAGAAAATACAAATCAATCCTAAAAGAGATTCAATTAATCAAAAATTCATATTGGATTCCATTACAAATCCCAAGATCTAATTCATGATGAATAGAATAAACAAATCATCATGTTCAATATATTAGACAACAAAGAATTCATAAAGAAGAGATAAAGAAAACAAATCATGAAAGTTGTCAATCTTCAATTTCCAAGTTCTTTAATATTCTATTCTTGATTCTTATTTGATCTTTTTGTTCTTGGTTACTCTTCAATGATTGTTGTGTTTAAAGAGTGTTTTGGCTTCAAAAGATGCATATTTTCCTCCCTAAAAAATATATGAGAAGTAACCCTAAATGTTCCCCATATATAGATATGATAAAAACCAAGTTTCCAATTTAGTTTTGGAGCCTTGCACATTGATGTCACGATATTGAGGTCTCAATGTCGCAACATTGGCTGATGTTGCGGCATTGGATTACTGGCTATCGTGAAATTGAGTTGATTTTACTATCTGACATTGAAATGTCGCACATTAACTTACTCAATGTCGTGATAATACATCACCTTCAACTTCGAGCTCAATTTTGACCAGTTCGATTCTGTCTTTAATATAAACTACAAAGTTATAGATAATTAAGTCTTATTTCCAACACAACTTGAATTACTTTGATTGGATATTGTATAAAAAAATTATGGATAAAATACTAAAGATTGCATAAATTCGAAAATCACTGGCTCAAATCGGGAATTTCGAGTTTTCACCATTTTTTCTTAATTCTCCATATAATGCTTTGTAAACAATTAAAAATAAATATTAGTACATTTAACACATTCAATAACATAATTTAGGGGAAAATCAATGGTAAATACGCTTGAAAAATATATATTATTAGACCGGCCACGGTTCCGGTTCGGAACCGGAAGGTTCCGGTTCCAACCGGTTCCGGAACTGAACCGTTGGAACGGAAGGTTCTGGTTCCAACCGGTTCCGGAACCGAACCGGAATTGGACCGGTTCGGTTGGGGTTCCACCCCAACTCGAACCGGTCCGAACCGGTGGAATCGTACGGTTCCACCGGTTCGGACGGTTCAACCGGAACCGAACGGTTCCGGTTGGAACCGTCGGGATCCTGTTGGAACCGTAGGGTTCCAACAGGAACTCTAATTCCCCCAACGGCTACTAGCCGTTGGGGATGCAGGGAGCCGTTTGGCTCCCTGCCAAAAAAAAAATAAAAGAATTAAAAAAAAATATTTTTATTATATAAAATAAAAATTACTAATGTACCCCTAATAACGGTAATAAAACGGTTATATTTAGGGGCATTTTTGGTATCAAAAAAATTCTAAAATTCTATAAATAGGATTCATTTTTCATAATATCATCACACCAAATTCTCAACTCTCTCATTTTCTATAATTCTCTTATTCTCAATCTTACTTCAATACAATTCTCTTATAATCTTATATTCTTATTCTCAATCTCAATTTATTTAGTTGTTAATTTGTTATCATTCACATCGCAATTATTCAATTTTCTTATTTTCTTCTAATTTCTCAAAAAAAAAATGGCAAGCTCATCCGAGAACATAATGTCAAATATGCCAACCCAAGAGAGCGGCCCTAGTGTCAGTGCACAATCACGGAGAAGAGAAGTTAAGGTTCGGTCCTCCGATATTTTCAAAATTCATTTTACTTTGGAACGCCTAGAAGATGGTTCACAACGAGCAATTTGCAACTATTATGGGGTTATCTATAAATGGTTATCTATGGATATGGCAATATGATCAAGCACATGGAGAAACATCATCCAGTTGAATTTGGCATTGATACGACGCAGACTCAAATGGCCAGGTACGCATCATCTAGTAAAGGTACGAGTAGTGTAGATTTATTTAATATTCTGATGCAAAAAATAGAGAAGAATTTGCGAAATTAACTTGTATGGCACATCTTTCTTTAAGCTTTGGTGAAAAACTTCATTTTACTAATTACGTGCATAATGCTTTAAACCCTGCTGCATGTAGAATGACTCGAAACACAACAAAACGTCATATATTTTCAAATATATAAAGATGGTAAAATTATTTAAATGAAATATTTAAAGAGATGAAAGGTCGTATTTCTATATGTTCTGATATTTGGAGTGACCATTGGCAAACACACTCATACATGGGTGTGACTTGTCATTGGATTGATGCATCATTTACCATGCAAAAACGACTTATTGCATTTAGAGTTTTTGATGACCAACATACTGCACATAATATTTATAGAATGATGAAGGTAATTTTTGATGAATATGGTTTAGGAGAAAATTTTTTAACAATTGGATTTGATAATGCATCTGCAAATACTGCATCCATCAATGATTTAAAAGAAATATGTCAACCAAATTTAGGGGGTCGATTTTTTCATATTCGTTGTACATGTCATGTCCTAAACTTATGTGTGCAAGACGGTCTAAAATTATTATCTCCTTTCCTTGATCCAATTAAAATGGCACTTAACTGTATTTGGTCATATTCTCAAGTTAGGAGAGAATAGACCAAGTTTTGTAAAATAAATGGTATTAAACCGATTAAATTTTCTAGAGATGTTCCAACACGTTGGAATTCTACTTATTTTCTTTTATGTCAAGCATTTCAATACAAAGATGCATTATGTAGTTTTTTTTCTCAACATGTTCAAAATATCACACTTTATCCTAGTCAATGGGATATTTGTGAATTTTTTTAGATATTTTAAGAGTATTTAATGATGCTACTTTAGTTTTTAGCGGTGTTTATTATCCTACAGCACATTTATTTCTTCTTGAGAGTTTGAATATTGTTGGCACTCTCGATGAGCATGTTGACAGTGACGACCCTAATGATCTTGTTTTGCTCGAAGCCATTACTGTTATGAAGGTAAAATGGTTGCATTATTTTAGAGAAATTCCTTTACTTTATCTTATTGCTGCTGTTTTTGATCCTAGATTTAAATTAGAAGGTTTGAATGGTGGTTTACAAGCTTACTATGGTTATTTAAGAATATTAGATGACATTAATATTACGAGCATAATGACGAAATTAAGAAGTGATTTAATTATTTTATTTAATGATTATATTGTAAGATATAACTTAGGAACATTAGGTCAATCTAGTAGTAGCGAACCGGTAATTCAAACAAGACTTAGTGCAGGAGATCGTTGGTTATTGCAACGAAATAAAAAATCTAGGGATACGACAACTAATAATCCTGAATTAGATAATTATTTATCTACAAATTTTGAGTTTTCTAATGAAAGTTTTTGCAGTAAAAATTTTAAAATCCTTGAATGGTGGAACCGGCATCAAAATATATATCATGTTTTATCTATTATTGCTAAAGAGATCTTGGCAGCACCTATTTCCACCGTTGCGGTTGAGCAAGCCTTCAGCTTGGGAGGTAATATATTGGAAGCTAGGCGATCTTCATTACATCCAAGCACTCTAGAAGCAACAGCTTGTGTGGATGATTGGACTCGAGCTGATCTGAGACAACAAGAAGATGCCACCGATGATTTTGAAGATTTGTTCGATAATGCTTCTGCAACAAGTGCAAGCGGAACCGGAGCCGAATGATCAACTGATAATGATGATTGATAATTGTAAAATTATAATTTACAAAGGGGATATGTCTTAAACTTGTAATGGAACTACGTGAGCTTTGATTCCTCTCACCTTGGAGGAGGACGTAGGCAACTTAAATTTTTAAAAATTTAAACTCAAGCTCTTCAATGTAATAAAATTTTTTTATTTATAAATTTAATCTCATTTTTTTTAATTAATAATTTTTTTATTTATTTAAGCTTTGATTCCACTCATTTTTTTATTTTAATTAATTAAAAAAAAATAAACGGAACCGAACCGAACCGGTTCGGTTTTAGGTTCCGGTTCCACTTAAGTGTGGAACCGGAAACCGGCCGGTTCGGTTCGGTTCCGAACCGGAACCGAACCGCCGGCCGGTCTATATATTATAGATACTCATCACAAGTAATATGACAAGCATCAGTGCATCAAAACGAGAACAAGACAATTGGACAATCAAAGCAAACATACTTATTCATTCATCAAGTCAACTAAGGACGATAGAGTATATAACTTAAGTTCCTAAAGTGTTGGTGGCAGTGACGTATCCAGAAAATCAAGTCAGTTGGGGCAAAATTATGAAAAATAAATACAAATAAAAAAACATACAAAATATTCATAGCTATATTGATATGTGAATATTGTCCACGATGTGATTTCATATTTTGAAAACCTTGCATGATATTTTCATTATCAATGCTCATAAATACATATTTTTCTATATATGTAACTAAATTATCATTCATCCATTGATCTCCCATCCTGTTGCGTAGTCTAGTCTTCACAATATTCATAGTTGAAAATATTATCTCTATAGTGGCAGTGGCAACAAGTAAAGTCAAAGCTAATGTTAAAAGTAAGTAACTAGTGGATATACCTTATCCTTTTTAGTTTGAACCATCATTGCTGCAAGATCACCAATCCCATTCAATTTTGAAAACTCAGTACTAGAACGTATATCCATAATGTAAGTATTTAGTTGATCATCTAGTACGAGGAGCTCTATTGAAGAGAAATCTGTGGGATAAAATTGAGCAAGACGAACTAGATTTTATTTATTGAATGAGGAGAATGAATCACATGGACTAAGGGAAGCTAAACAAAGAAGCAACTCGATGTTTGTCTCATTGAAACAGTTGTTAAGCTCTTGAAGTTGGGTATCTAAAATCACATAAAATAATTCAACCCGATAATGATGCAAGTTGGTAGTTTTTTTAGCTTTACGCCTTGAACGACCTCGAGTTATAAATATGTCATCCTTATTAGGCACATCAATGTTATATGCATCACAAAAAGAGACAACTTGACTAAATAAATAATCCCATCCACTATCCTTCATCATTTCCAAGCTATCTTTACACAATCTAACTATCTTCATGACATTCATAATATCTTGATCTTTTATTTGCAATGCTAATGACAATTCATTTGTCAATGATAATATATTTTTCATCAAATATAAGCCAAATATATATTCAAATGATTGCATTGAATCTAAAAAATTACTTGCCTCACATCTTTGTTCACGAGTTGTTCCATCTTCGACAATCATCTCAAGGACATCAATTATGGATTGAAATATGGTAATGATACTAAGTAAAGTGCCATAGTGTGAACCCCAACGTGTATCACCAAACCGCTTCAAGTTAGTCTCTTGATTTTGCCTTTGACCACTTGAAATTTCGTCATTAGAAATTACTTTTACAATTGCTAAAGCTTATTTCTCTCTAAGAACATCACGACGCTTACACGAGCCTCCAACAACATTCACCACATTAGCAATTATATTGAAGAAAGATTGAACTTCAACATTATTTTTTGCCACGGCCATAAGAGCTAATTGAAGTTGGTGAGCAAAACAATTAACATAATAAGCACATCCATTCTCTTTTAAAATAAGTGTCTTGAGACTATTCAATTCACCTTGCATATTACTAGCCCCATCATATCCTTGCCCACGTAATCTAGAAATATTCAATCCATGTTTAGAAAATAAGTTTTCAATTGCTTTCTTCAGTGACAAAGCGACGGTACTAGTAACATGCTCAATACCAATGAAACATTCAACTACATGCCCAATTTTGTTTACATACCGCAAAACAATAGCCAATTGCTCATTTGTTGATACATCATGAGATTCATCAATTAAAACTGAAAAGAATGCTTCACCCATATCTTGAAGAATGACACTTGTTGTTTCAATTGAAGCCACATGCACAATTTCTTTTTGTATATTCGGTGATGTCAACAAGTCATTTTGTGGAGCATTATGGAAAGTTACAGATCTAACATCGTCATTGTGGCTAGCTAGAACTTTAAACTCAAGAAAATTACCTCGATTAGTTGAATTATTTGATTCATCATGCCCACGAAAAGTAAGTCCTTGTTGCAAAAGGAAATGAACACATTCAACTGTTGCATTCAACCTTATACGATATGCATATCGATCTTGATCTGAATGCTTACCAAAGAAAGTTTGGATGTGTTGGTTTTGTCTCAACAATGCATCACATTTAAGCATATCATAGTTATGATCACTTTTAGGACCTCCAACATACATCATTAATCTTCTTTCTTCTTTCAATTCCTAAAGCCATCACCAACAAAAGTTTCACCTCCTCCTTGGTCACTATTTTCCGGTTTGAAAAGATAATAATAAAGACAATATAATGCATCTTTACTAATGCTATATTCCAACCAATTAACATGATCATCATACCAAGACTTCACAAATCTTCTCTCATATTTTCCAAATTTTATAGTAGGAAAATCATAATTTCTTGGTTGATAAGGACCCTTGCATAGATATGCTCTTTGAACCTGATCTTGAATATTTGGATGCTAATCTAAAATTTGAGGTCGAACACTGGATCCATAGGAAGATTTGACAAAATAGTTTCTACATCGTTTTCTTTGGAAACAACAATAACTCTCTCCAAAGGAGACATTTTTTCTTTGAACAACATCACTTCTTTGTAATTTCTTTGAAGAATTTGAAATTTTTTCCTTTAAACTATCATCGGTTGATGATGAATATTTTGAGACTTTCTTAAAATATTTCTCCACAACTGTTTCAAAATTAAATTTGTAGTCTATTAGAAAAAAATGATATAAAAATAAAACATTAATTGATCTCATGAAGAAACTCAATTTAAACAGTTCAGAATAAAAAATGGCAAAGAATAATTAATGAGAAATCATGTGATCTTTGCAAAGAGTTTCACTTTCAGAATGACAAGCACTGAACAAATCATTAATTTTTCTAGTTATTCCATTTCCTCAAAATTACTGAGCAAAATCAAGCACAATCATCGACCACAACACAATATTTGAAGCTAAATAGGATAAAAAACTGTAACACCTCGCCAGAGACATGATACTACCAGAAGGAGACGAGATTGACCCATCTCCATAAGCCTCTAAATTTACGAAAATCCGGCATGATGTATCCTAAAATCGGACAACCTGGATCTCAGTCCAACATCAAAATGAACCTGAAATAAATATCATATCTTATAACGGACCTCGGGTCCACACCAACACATCAAAGTCATCACCTAAGGGTTTCATGCCAATATCTTCTATCAATGGCTTTGCCCACCACATCATAATAAATCAAAACATTTACTTAATATTACAAACAACGTGCTCAGCACAACAAATAAAATATTAATCCCAAATCATACACTTTTTACAGCTTATCCCATGACACTTGGTGTGATCCTCGTCTCGAGCATGACTTCTAAAGCTAGAGTGGTTGACCCATCTGGAAGCCAGCCTGTAAAACTAGCAAACTGGTTTGGTGTGAGTTTTAAAAAAACTCAGTAAATAACCATACACAACCAAAACAAAAAAGTCAAACAGATTATAACATTCACTATCTAATATATATATATATATAAACCATCAAATCAATATGAGATCAGATATATAAACCATCAAATCAATATGAGATCATAACTCATATTTATCCTGATTTTACCAATTTTCTAACAACCCTTCGAATTTACATCGGTCCTTAACTAACCGTCCATACAAATTCAATACCCAAATGCCTATTGGTTGTTACACATATGCGAAATTCTTCCCATTATCAACTAATCTTCATTATCTTTCGGTCACATATCAAAACCATTTCATAACTATATATGCATTGATGATTCAAAGAACGTCTCTTATACCAACTCTTAAATCTATCATTTAATAATGTTATACATCAAATTTTAAAATCTTTATTTACCCTTACCCATATTTACAAATACTTTCCATACTTTAGCTTACATATATACAAGTCCAAACTCACCAATCGCAAATACTCAAACATCTAACAAATATACATACTTGGGACTCTATCAACATTAGCACCATCATGTACTTATATCCAAACATATATAATTTAGTATAACCGATAATAACATCATACATACCTTTCGAATTGCTCAAGTAAACAACAATAAATCTTAATCAAATATATGTTTTGATTAATACACCTCAAATCATCAATCAATACCTTTACACATTCATATACCGAACACACACTCTTGTGCAAGCAATCACATACATCATCAGGTTCCGAAAGGACAAACAACTACAATCAATCAATTATTTTCTCTTTTCAATTGCAAGTTCATACAAACAATCAGATACGACATCAAATGGAGAACATAAATCATACACTGCTTTATCATCAGCTTAGTCATACATATAATTATACACATTATTTCGAATTCAGATACCATAATCTTTAATAGTCCTCATCTCTTTTACTTATCAATCAAACATAATCTGTTTTCAAAATTATTATCCGAAAACATTGATACAATATCTTACCAAATATACATTTATATTCGTATACGTAGTCTATCAATCACATACTTCTATTACTCAGTGAAGGCTTAGCTTATACCAATCCAATCTCTATACAACTAAATCATACTTATCTTATTGTCTCATACGTATACAATTACATGAACATATACTTATACATATACATATTCATTCACATATACAAATACATATCATTACAGGTTCATACACTTACGTACATCCATACATACACATAGATATTAAGCTCGTCAATTACTTCACATTATAGCATAGTAATAACCAAAAACCCATACATGTGATGGTCGATTACTTAACCATTCATAGTCTCGCATTTCTTTCTCAATACCATCTCTTTTCTATTTTTGTCTTAACATAAACACTTCAATCATTTATATATATATATATATATATAACCATCAAATCATTATGAGATCATAATTCCTATTTATCATGATTTTACCAATTTTCTAACAACCCCTCGAATTTACATTGGTCCTTAACTAACCGTCCATATGAATTCAATACCCAAATGCCTACTTGTTGTTACACATATGCAAAATTCTTCCAATTATCAACTAATTTTCATTAACTTTCGGTCAAATATCAAAACTATTTCATAATTATATATGCATTGATGATTCTAAGAACGTCTAATGTACAAACTCTTAAATCTATTACTTAATAATGCTATACATCAAATTTTAAAATCTTTATTTACCTTTGCCCATATTTACAAATACTTTCCATACTAGAGCTTACATACATACATACAAGTCCAAATTCACCAATCGCATATACTCAAATATCTAACAAATATACATACCTGGGACGCTCACAACATTAGCACCATCATGTACTTATATCCAAACATATATAATTTAGTATAATCGATAATAACATCATACATACCTTTCGAATTGCTCAAGTACACACTAATAAATCATAATCAAATATATGTTCTGATTAATACACCTCAAATCATCAATCAGTACCCTTACATATTCATATACCGAACACAAACTCTTATGCAAGCAATCACATACATCATCAGGTTCCGAAAGGAACAAACAACCACAATCAATCAATCATTTTTCACTTTTCAATCGCAAGTTCATACAAAAAAATCAGATATGACATCAAATGGAGAACATAAATCATACACTACTTTACCATCAGCTTAGTCATGCATATACCCATATACATCACACATATAATTATACACATTATTTCGAATTCAGATACCATAATCTTTAATAGTCCTCATCTCCTTTACTTAACAATCGAACATAATCTGTTTTCAAAATTCTTATATGAAAACATTGATACAGTATCTTACCAAATATCATTTATATTCATATATGTAGTCTATCAATCACGCACTTCTATTACTCAGTAAAGGCTTAGCTTATACCAACCCAATCTCTATACATCTCTAAATCATACTTATCTTATTGTCTCATATATATACAATTACATGAACATATACTTATACATATACATATTCATTCACATATAAAAATACATATCATTGCAGGTTCATACACTTACGTACATCCATACATACATATAGACATTAAGCTTGTCAATTACTCAATTTATAGCATAGTAATAACCAAAAACCCATACATGTGATGGTCGATTACTTAACCATACATAGTCTCACATTTAGTTCTCAATACCATCTACTATCTATTTTCGTCTTAACCTAAACATTTCAATCATTTATATATATATAAAACCATCAAATCATTATGAGATCAGAATTCCTATATATGCCGATTTTATCAATTTTCTAACAACCCATTGAATTTACATCGGTCCTTAACTAAGAGTCCATACGAACTCAATACTCAAATGCCTACTGGTTGTTACACATATGCAAAATTCTTCCAATTATCAACTAATCTTGATTCTCTTTCGGTCACATATCAAAACCATTTCATAACTATATATGCATTGATGATTTAAAGAACTTCTATTGTACCAATTCTTAAATCTATTACTTAAAAATGCTATACATCAAATTTTAAAATCTTTATTTACCTTTGCCCATATTTACAAATACTTTCCATACTAGAGATTACATACATACAAGTCCAAACTCACCAATCACATATACTCAAATATCTAACAAATATACATAATTGGGACGCTCTCAACATTAGCACCATCATGTACTTATAACCAAACATATAGAATTTAGTATAACCGATAATAACATCATACATACCTTTCAAATTGCTCAAATACACAATAATAAATCATAATCAAATATATATTCTGATTAATACACCTCAAATCATCAATCAGTACCCTTACACATTCATATACCAAACATACACTCTTGTGCAAGCAATCACATAAATCATCAGGTTTCGAAAGGAACAAGCAACCACAATCAATCAGTCATTTTTCTCTTTCAATCGCAAGTTCATACAAATAATCAGACATGATATCAAATGGAGAACATAAATCATACACTGCTTTATCATCAGCTTAGTCATGCATATACCTATATACATTACACATATAATTATACACATTATTTCTAATTCAGATACCATAATCTTTAATAGTCTCCATCTCTTTTATTTATCAATCAAACATAATCTGTTTTCAAAATTCTTATCTGAAAACATTGATACAGTATCTTACCAAATATACATTTATATTCATATACGCTGTCTATCAATCACGTACTTCTATTACTCAGTAAAGGCTTAGATTATACCAACCCAATCTCTATACATCTAAATCATACTTATCTTATTGTCTCATATATATACAATTACATGAACATATACTTATACATATACATATTCATTCACATATACAGATACATATCATTACAGGTTCATACACTTACGTACATCCATACATACATATAGACATTAAGCTTGTCAATTACTTCACTTTATAGCATAGTAATAACCAAAAACCCATACATGTGATGGTCGATTACTTAACCATACATAGTCTCACATTTCTTTCTCAATACCATCTCTTATCTATTTTCGTCTTAACCTAAACACTTCAATCATTTTTATATATATATAAACATAAATCAACTTTCAAGTATTCATCGCATGAGTTACTTACCTGACTTCGCGAGCACTGCAGGTCCTAGTCAAGTCTGCCAAAACAAATGGTCGAAACATCGTCAGAATCGTGATTTACGATATTCTCGACTAAACTACAACAAAATCCCAGATCTTTCCGGAATAATCAAATTAAGTCTGATTTCAATAATTTCAGTTTCAATAATCTTAAAACACCATTAGAAACAATTCCAAGCTGTTAGTTCACCAAAATTCTCGATTTACGCGTTTTTGGAAAATCTTTCGAAAAATTTTCCTTTAACGCTACGGAAGGGTTCTAAACCCTTCAAACCTACCCGGATTTATCCAAACGTGTTTGTAATATCATAAATAACTTATAACTAACATTAAAATCGAAACACATCATTATATCCAAAAACCCAATTTTACCGAAAATTAACATATTCTATCAGATCGATCAAACTCGTTCCGTTATCACTCGGATTCTACCAAATACTCAATCAATTCAATTTATATCAATACTCTATGTTACAAAGCTACTGGATACATCCAAACATTTACCTATACTTGAAATTTACGGATTCACACCGGGAGGTCTTACTGAGATTTCGAGGCCATATAAGGACTCCAAATGATCCCAAGAATGCGCTGAAATCGATGAAATTCTGATCGAAGCTACTATTCATCATGAGTCACTATTCATCCGAAAAACTCATGTAACCGGTTCTCGAAATCACTCATTTTCCAACGCGACCAAACTTCACTTTAAAATATTCCGATCTATTTTCTAACACAGAAACTCCGATTTTGATTACCATCCCGTTCCAAGTCCTTAACTTTAATTTAGAAATATTCCGGCACTGTTCCGAAAAACTCAGGATATTACATCAACAAGCAATGCAAGATCCTTCTAAAGTGTTTATCACTCCATAAAATGATTTTAAAGAAATTATCTACATGACCGATGAAATTTATGTTGTCATGCCCTCCAAATAAAAATAAAGAAAATATAAGTGCAAACTAGCACCATAAAATAAATGGTTATGCATTATTATTGATCCATGACAAACATGAAGTGTGGGTTCGTTATACCAGACATGGAAATGGATATATCTTCTACAAGATGCCTTTGAATTGATGCCAAGTGTCACTTCCATTTGTAGTCCAGTGCGATTCTCTCGTTACGATATGCATTCCCTATGTTGTGTTAGGATAAGACAAGATTTTTAAATTAAAGTTGTAAAGTTATACCTCTTGGAATGAGTGTGATTCTTGAAAAATAAACTAACTTTAGATGTCAAATATTAGTTATATGAGTAACGACATATATAAATAAATGAATATTTGATATCAAAAAGTATAATCCTAAGGAAATGACACAACCCATTTGACACCACTTGGAATGTGCATATTGATAATTGACTCAGTTGTTAAAAATTTAAAGGGCTGAATAATTTCATATTCATATCATTAAAAAAAAAAAACCATTTGTTCATCTTCTTGTATAAAATAGAGGGATTCCACATTGTTCTTGTTTGGTCATTAAATATCCGTAGTAGAATACCGAGACGGTGGTAAATAATTTTTTAAGATAGAGTAACATTCTCGGCTTGATTTTACATCAAAAATACATCAATTTCTGTGAGTTCCATTTTTTTGGCATGTGTCCGTGACAAAATAAGTTCAATTGAGTTGTAATATGTCGTGAAGATCTTTGTGCAATTGGACTGGGTTTTGGCTGCTGTGCATCAGACATGCGTTCGTGGTGCGTTCGTTGCAGTTGTTCGAACGAGTGGCGTTGATGCTGCGTTCGTAATTGGGTTCGAACGTGTGGAGTTAGTGGCACGTTTTTATTGGGTTCGAACGGGAATTCCAGAGAGCAAATGTTCGAGTCTCGTTCTTGTTGGGTTTCGAACGAGATCATTCCAGAGAGTTCACGTTCGTTGTGCGTTCGATTGACGTTCGAACGAGTCTTCACAGAAAGGGCGCGTTCGTGTAGCGTTCTAGTAAGCGTTCGAACGCGACTGCGATCTGAACGCGTTTTTGGCCTGCAAAACCCTAGGTTTTCACCCTACCTATAAATATAACCCTTAGCCGCCATTCTCATTGGTTGAAGCATATTTCCCTTGAGCCAAATCTCTCAAAGCTTTCAACCTTATTTGAATCCACCACTGAAGACTTCTTCTTCTTATTGTCTTCTTCATTAATGGTGTGATTCCATCTTTGTTAAACCTTCAACACAACTTAACCCAAATTCCCTAATCATTTAGAGTTCTTTAGGAGGAAGTTTGGTAGTCGGAGTTCCGGCGTCATTGGTGATATAATCTACTCAGAGACTTCAGAGGTTCTGAAGAAAACCGTGGGTCGCGGGCTTGAGGAGTTGCCTTGAGTTCTTGCAGTATAGAGGTACTTGAGTCGGTGGAGTTGCCACCATAGGTCTTGACCATCGCTGTAAGTTTTTCTCGATATAGTGGATTCGGGTGGTAGCCTATACCCGGAGTGGTTTTTTACTCGGAAGAGTTTTCCACTTCGTCACCAAAATCATTGTGTTGAATTTTGTGTGGTTTGATTATTTTTGCTGCTTTAATTATTGTTATTGTTTTTACATTTGCAGCTTATTATTTTAGTTGGTTGATTTGTTAAATTGCCTGTTGCAATTCCATAGTAGCAGTAACAGGACTTGTCCTGCTTATTGTCTGTAATTCCGCATAGGGTCAGAACTTAGGATAACCCCGAATTTTCAATTGGTATCAGAGCCTGAACTCGATCCTTGACCCATTAATTATGGAAAGAAGCCAACCTTTAATTTTTCCCCCATTCCTTGATGATGATACCATCACGAATAATGATTTGGCCTTGTTTGAAAATAAGTTTAGGAAATTCCTTAAACTTAAGAAGAGTGGCCATAGCAGTAATAGGAATTGGAAGGATATGCCTAGAGAGAGTAGGCATAGCAGGAGTGAGTCTATAGATGACATGGGTAGTAGACCCCTTGGTGTCCAATGCCATGAATGTGAAGGATATGGGCACGTTAGATCCGAGTGTCCCACATATCTCAGGGCTAAAGGCAAGAAAGCCATGACATCATCCCTTAGTGATTCTGAAGGTGATGATTCTCTTAAAGGCAATTATATGGCATTTCCTGCTAGTGTGACCGGTGAGAGGAACAAGTATGTTAGAGATTCTGGTTCAGAATCCTCTCATAGTGAGTTAGTTGATGATGATAGTCTTCAGGTAGCTTATGCTAAACTTTTTAAAGAGAGTTTAGCTATTAAGAAGACTAATATAGAGGTCAATAAAAGGCTGAAAGCTGTAGAGCTAGAAAAGAATGAAGCTCAAGCTAAATTTGAGCAAAGCCTTTTGATGGTTGATGACCTAGAGGAGAGGAACAGAGGCCTAGCTAATAGAGTCCAAATATTAGAGACCGAACTTGAAGATGCTAGAATCCAATTGTCCGCATTTTCTAGTGGAGATAAAAATGTGGACCGTATGTTAGGTATTTTTTCTGAGCCTAACTTGAATAAGGCTTCTTCTTCCAAAGCTGTGCCTGTAGCAGCTAAACGTGACTTAGGTAAGAAACCTGTTGTGTGTAGTCATGTTCCTCCTCCTGTTGTTCCTCGTCCTGTAACCCAACCTCGATCTAGAGGTGTTGTGGGTAAACCTTGCTCTCATCTGAGGTTTGTGCCTGTTTGCCATCACTGTGGCAAGGCAGGACATATTAGGCCTAAGTGCTACACGTTGCACAAACATAAGAGAAGGCCTAAGAGTGTGTCTCATAGATTTGATTCGTTAAATCTAATGTCTCGAGTTTCTGCACTAACTAAACAGACAAAATTTCTTAGTAAGAACTTACTTTGTTGTCTGGGAACTCTCATGTGGAAGAGGTTCCTAGAAAGGTTTGGGTGAAGAAGCAAGATGAATTCCCATCTACTTCTGCATGTCCTGATGGACATGATGAGAGTGCACTTCGGTGTAACTCTGCTTAAAAGATGCATTTTTATTTTCCCATTGCATGTGTGTGCGTGTTGTTTTATGTTTTTGCACGTTTATTTTGTTTTCACAGCATATGGGTGTGTGTGTCTTGCTTTTGTTATATATCATTTGGTATATAGGATGGAAACCCGGACATAAATTTCATAGCCGATTCCGAATGGACGGTAGTATGATCTGCACTCGGGATACAACTCCACGTACCATTGGATGTTTTACAAGCCTGTTTGTGTCTTTTTTTTTTTTTTTTGGTAAAATCTGAAAAATTTAAAAAAAATGGAAAATGAAATGAAAAAATAAAAATTTTTTTTCGGCTTGTTAGAGCATGAAAAGCTTATGCATGTGATCCTGGTATGTATGATATATGATTATGCATGTATGATATGCTTTTATTTTTCTTGATGCTCTATATACATGAGTGTGTGTGATAAAAACATTTGGTATATCTTGTGCTTGCACTTTCACATACATATTTTTATTTTATCAAGGCTTGGTCGCATGTATGAGTTTTTGGAATAGCAATCTAATTTCTATCCTATCTTGTTTGCTCGATAGTGTGACCTTTGACTAGTTGACCTTGCTATCCCCTTTTTGCAAAAGTAAAAAGAAATATATTTACAAAAAAATTGAGACTCAAGTGCAAAAGAGCCAAAATGGCCAAATTCAAAAGATAAGGGCAAAAACCCTTCACTCGAAAGATTTTTATATATGAGCTCATGAATTTATGGGGTAAATAATATAGCATGCAACCAATGTTGCTTATTTTCAGGTCCTAGTGGTGCTGGGTTTGAACACATATTTTGTGAACTTGGTTTGTTTAGAGATGGATTTCTTTGGCTGTGTCCAGCTCATAAAATAAGATTTTAAGCCTTGATTCGTTATGCACTTTATTTTTCAACGCAAGTGCTTTATATGCTTTGGTGTTTATGTCATATGCATAAGTGTTTTATTTAGCCACTTTTAAAATCATGCATATTGTTTCATGTCATAAACAGCTGAATACTGACTGGGTATCATTGTCTCAGCTTGAAATGCTGTTTCAGTCAGTTTTTGACATGATATTTTGTTTATATCAGTATGTGTCTGTGTGTGCTTCATGTTATTGCATACCAACTTTTTTCTTGTGCATTTTTCTGAGTTTTTGGTTTGCTTCCCGTGTGTCATTTTGCTAACTATATATGCCTGATAGTAAGGGGAAGTAATTCCTGTTTATTTATGCTCTTGCATGTGTTTTCTCCTGTTCTCCTGTTATTTTTCCTGTTTCTTTTACCCTTTGTCATTTCGTGACAAAAAGGGGGAGAGTAAGTAATATATTAAGGGGGAGAGACTTAATATATAGGAGAGAGCCGTAGAATATCCTTTATATTTCTCCATTTTAAGAGGAGTTAAGATTAAGGGGGAGAGTGATTTCTACTTGTTCATGCATGAGATTTTTACCTGCTTTATGTTTTACTTGATTATCCCAATGCTTTTCACGGTATGTTTTGTTTGTGGATGTTTCAGGTAGCAGGTATGTAGCTGCGGTGGCATTATTTTCAAGACTACTTTGTTAGGTGTTAGATCGAGTCCATTTGTAATAAGTCACTGTTTTGATGGTTGACAGTTGACTATTTTGCTTTTGGATCTATTACCGTAGTCTTTGTATTAGGTAGTGAAAGTACCTACAAGCAATAGCGACAAACAATCTCTATACCCAAGAGGGGGGGTGAATTGGGTTATCGCTATAAATGCGGAATTATAAAATCTTTGCCGATTTTAAGCTCTTATTACCAAGTGGGAGTTTTAGGCAATTTTCTCTATTCCAATTAATAGCCTATATGCAAGTTTCTAAGCAATATTATAAATGTAATCAAACTTGCAAATAAGTAAAAGTTAAGGGAAAGAGAAATATGACACCACGATATATAGTGGTTCGGCAAACCGTGCCTACGTCCACTCCCTCAAGCCTCGCTTGAAGATTTCCACTAGAATCGAGTTTTCCGTGGTTCACTCGTAACCAAGAGTTTTCCGCCAAGGCACACTCCGAACCTTTTACAAGTTTGAGTTTTCTACGTAGGCTCACTCACAAACCTTTACAATTTACCCAAACAATGGGATTTCACAAATCACAAGTGTTTTGATATGAAAGAATTAAATCACACTTGGGCACTCATAAATAATAAGAAGATTGTGTGAGAGAAAACCCAAGTGTTTCTAAGCTCACTAAATGTATGGAAGGTGTGTGTGTGAGCTTGGATGAGTGTTTATGAGTATGAAGGTTTTGAACACTCTTTTCTTGCCTTAGAAAATGTATGAAGATTATGTATTAAGTCTCTAACCAAAGGCAAAGGAGTTAGGGTTCTATTTATAACAAAATGCAAAGCTTTCCCTAACTTACAGCGAGACCGGCGAGCACACCGGCGAGGGGACCGGCATACCGGTCTAGGGCTCCAACGGTAACATAACGTTCAAAAAACTAGCCGTTGGACCGGCGAGCAAACCGGCGAGGATACCGGTAAGTAGTGTGCCGGTTCCAGAGAGCATGATTTGTTATGCCAATACCGGCATGGAGACCGGCGAGGAGACCGGCGAGGTATGGCCCGGTTCCAGTAGGCATGCGAAACAAAGGAAGGCCGGTTTAATGACCGGTAAGGGACCGGTAAGGTCCATGCCGGTTCCAGAGAGCTTCCCTAAATACTAAAATGCAGATTTGAAGGTTTTAATGCATTTTGTACATGCCCCTAATGCATCTAAGTGAATGTGCATGATCCCTATGAGCTTAGGCACTTGAATATTACATCTCACATTACAAATTAAATCCTAAGCTAAGACTTTTGCATATAATCTTTATTTGCCGCAAGTCTTCACATTCTCGCTCTTCACCGCATATGCTTCGACACTTTTTGAATTGCTTCGTGTTTGCACGTCGAAGTCGTCGATTGCGTTGACGTCATCAAAATCCAATTACGCGACCAAGTCGCCAACAATCTCCCCCTTTTTGATGATGGCAACCCCTTAAAACTTGTTGATACTTGTGAGCTTTTTGGAGTCCAAATTGACAATTTTGCTCCCCCTCAACATAAGCTCCCCCTCAATGTGTGATTGTCTTGAATATAGCTCTATAACAACTTGACAAACATATTAGTACATTTACTCCCCCTTAAACCAAGGGTGAGGGTAAAACAAGTTTTAATCTCATTTCTAATGATTTCTCCCCCTTTGACATTATCAAAAAGTGGAGAAGCAAAATTAAGTTATAAGATGAGATACCAATAGATGTGTTATAAAAAGGATACCAAAAGTAAAAATAATGCACATTTGGCATTTCCCCCTTTTTGCCATAAAAAAATCAAAATTCATGCATAAAATAACATTTTTCAAAAGATAAATACTCATGAATACCATTTAAAATCTAAGATCATTTTAAGCATGATTTCTCCCCAAATTTGATACAATTAAAAATAAATCAATAAATTCATTTGAATATCATATCACTTTTAAATATTCTTTCAAAATGAGTCATTTTATATCATGATACCAATTAAGATCAATGACTTCAATGCATTTTAATGATTGTCTTCTTATGAATATCTTACCAATTACTAAACAATCAAAATCCATGCTTTTCATGATTATTCAATTATGTTCTAATACATACATTTCATGAAGTTCATCTAAGACTATGCCAATTTACATGCATTTCATTTTCAACCAATTAGTTCATATGGCAAGGCATATTCAATCAAGTGATCACATATATTGTATTTGACTCAATAAATTTCATGTGATACCAATTGAAATAGAATAGGGGTTTGAATATATGATTAAGGCACTAAAGGATATCAAATGAACAATTGATACCAATGGAAGTTTGAATACTTGCCTAATCATTTCGTATGCTTCAAAACAATTATATCAATTTGAAATATGCATACATACATAATTTAGAGGAAACGGTACCAATGTTTCCGTAAAAACGGATTTTACCTTTACCGTTGCGAATCCTCATCTCTTTGAGCTTTTGGGATCAATTTTGCAATTTATCTTCTTTAAAGTTCCATTCCCAAAGCTCCCCCTACAAATTTTTCAATTATACTTTGGTACCCAAACTTTCTTGGGTCCATTGGGGTTAGTTTTGATTCCTTGAGGAATCCATGCATTCTTCATCACATTCATATACATGCATTCAAAAATTTTATGTCCCTTTGTGTTACAAGCATGGCATGTGACATTTTCATCTATTTCATTCTTAGCATGAGAATATGATGCCTTAACAAAGTAATTCTTCAAAAATTTTCTTTTAATATAAGGCCTATATCCTAATCCTTCTCTTTTAAATGCACATTTTTGGGATCCAATAAGCATATTAAAGTTCTTATGTCCCAATGTGAATTTGCTAAGTATGTTTTGCAAATCTACAATCTTAGTATTCAATAAGACATTTTTATTCAATATAGATTCGCAATCGCATGTCTTAGAGCTAGATGGCATATTTAATATGGCATTTTCAAGTTCTAGCTTTTTAATCTTTAAACATGCATTTTCATCATTTAAGCATGCAATTTCTTTTTCATGTTTAGCCTTTAAGCATATCATATCATTGTCTAAAACATGAAATTTATCCATACTAGTTGCATGTTCAATTTTAAGTGTAGCATGCTCATTTTTGACCAATTTTAATTTCTTTTTAAGCATATCACATAATTCTTTTAAACCATTAAAAGCATCAAGTAATTCAGAATTGTGTACCTCTTCTTCTTCGCTTTCTTCTTCAATTTCAAATCGGATGTCTTCATCCGTGATAGCCATAAATGCTATTGATTTGTCTTTGACTTCAACTTCTTCCTCCTCGGATGAGCTTGAATCGCTAGAGCTCCAAGTTGAAGTTGCTTTCATTGCCTTTTTCTTTGATTTTCCTTTCATTTTCCTCAATGGGCAATCGGTAGCTATGTGACCCGGTTTGCTACATTCATAGCACATAATTTTCTGTTCTTCTTCCGTGGCCACTTCTCTTCATTCTTTTCATCCGTCTTTGATTTTCCCTTTTTATTTACGGACTTAAGAAGCTTCTTCAAGTTCTTGTTTATTTGAGCCAACTCATCATCACTATCTTCTTCTTCACTTGAGCTTGACTCATCTTTTCTTCTTGCTTTTAAGGCCAAGGATTTCCTTGTCCTTTTCTCATCTTCCTCCTTTTTATCCATTTTGATCTCCATTTCATACTCAAGCAATTTGCCGACCAATCATCCATTTTTAATGTGTTTATGTCGTTTGCTTCTTTAATGGAGGAGGTATAGCTTCTAAACTCTTTCGGGAGAGATCTCAAGATTTTCTTCACTTGATCCGATGTCCGATGACTTTTCCCAATGCTCCCAAATGATTGATGATGACCGTAAACAGAAATCATGTGATCAATTTCTTCCCCGGATTCCATCTTGGAAATTGTCCAATTCGCACATGAACCGGTTGATCTTCGATTCCTTTACTTGGCTTGTGCCCTCGTTGATCATCTCTAATGACTTCCATAAATCATAAGCATTTCCACACTCCGGAAGTTTGTTTATTTGATCCCGATCAATGGCACATAAAAGTTGGTTGAGTGCCTTAGCATTTTGTGAGGCTAGTTTCACATCCTCACTATCCCATTCCAAACTTGGCTTCGGAATCTCAATCCCATTGCTATCCCTCTTTGTTGGCCCTTTTGCACCTCGTGTGATAACTAAATAGGATGGCGGATCATTGGCTAGGAGATAAGTCAACATTCTTGACTTCCAATAGTTGTAATCGGTTCCGGTGTAAAAAGGAGGTCTAGTTGTGGAGTATCCCTCGGCAAAATTTGAAGAGTGGCTTGTAGATCCCATAATCTATTCTCGGACGGTTAGGTCTTGTAGAGAATACCTCGCTCTGATACCAACTGAAAGTACCTACAAGCAATAGCGACAAACAATCTCTATACCCAAGAGGGGGGGTGAATTGGGTTATCGCTATAAATGCGGAATTATAAAATCTTTGCCGATTTTAAGCTCTTATTACCAAGTGGGAGTTTTAGGCAATTTTCTCTATTCCAATTAATAGCCTATATGCAAGTTTCTAAGCAATATTATAAATGTAATCAAACTTGCAAATAAGTAAAAGTTAAGGGAAAGAGAAATATGACACCACGATATATAGTGGTTCGGCAAACCGTGCCTACGTCCACTCCCTCAAGCCTCGCTTGAAGATTTCCACTAGAATCGAGTTTTCCGTGGTTCACTCGTAACCAAGAGTTTTCCGCCAAGGCACACTCCGAACCTTTTACAAGTTTGAGTTTTCTACGTAGGCTCACTCACAAACCTTTACAATTTACCCAAACAATGGGATTTCACAAATCACAAGTGTTTTGATATGAAAGAATTAAATCACACTTGGGCACTCATAAATAATAAGAAGATTGTGTGAGAGAAAACCCAAGTGTTTCTAAGCTCACTAAATGTATGGAAGGTGTGTGTGTGAGCTTGGATGAGTGTTTATGAGTATGAAGGTTTTGAACACTCTTTTCTTGCCTTAGAAAATGTATGAAGATTATGTATTAAGTCTCTAACCAAAGGCAAAGGAGTTAGGGTTCTATTTATAACAAAATGCAAAGCTTTCCCTAACTTACAGCGAGACCGGCGAGCACACCGGCGAGGGGACCGGCATACCGGTCTAGGGCTCCAACGGTAACATAACGTTCAAAAAACTAGCCGTTGGACCGGCGAGCAAACCGGCGAGGAGACCGGTAAGTAGTGTGCCGGTTCCAGAGAGCATGATTTGTTATGCCAATACCGGCATGGAGACCGGCGAGGAGACCGGCGAGGTATGGCCCGGTTCCAGTAGGCATGCGAAACAAAGGAAGGCCGTTAATGACCGGTAAGGGACCGGTAAGGTCCATGCCGGTTCCAGAGAGCTTCCCTAAATACTAAAATGCAGATTTGAAGGTTTTAATGCATTTTGTACATGCCCCTAATGCATCTAAGTGAATGTGCATGATCCCTATGAGCTTAGGCACTTGAATATTACATCTCACATTACAAATTAAATCCTAAGCTAAGACTTTTGCAATATAATCTTTATTTGCCGCAAGTCTTCACATTCTCGCTCTTCACCGCATATGCTTCGACACTTTTTGAATTGCTTCGTGTTTGCACGTCGAAGTCGTCGATTGCGTTGACGTCATCAAAATCCAATTACGCGACCAAGTCGCCAACAGGTAGTGTTTTGTCACGGAATGCCAAAGGGGGAGATTGTGAGTTCCATTTTTATTGGCATATGTCCGTGACAAAATAAGTTCAATTGAGTTGTAATATGTCGTGAAGATCTTTGTGCAATTGGACTGGGTTTTGGCTGCTGTGCATCAGACATGCGTTCGTGGTGCGTTCGTTGCAGTGTTCGAACGAGTGGCGTTGATGCTGCGTTCGTAATTGGGTTCGAACGTGTGGAGTTAGTGGCACGTTCTTTATTGGGTTCGAACGGGAATTCCAGAGAGCAAATGTTCGAGTCTCGTTCTTGTTGGGTTCGAACGAGATCATTCCAGAGAGTTCACGTTCGTTGTGCGTTCGATTGACGTTCGAACGAGTCTTCACAGAAAGGGCGCGTTCGTGTAGCGTTCTAGTAAGCGTTCGAACGCGACTGCGATCTGAACGCGTTTTTGGCCTGCAAAACCCTAGGTTTTCACCCTACCTATAAATATAACCCTTAGCCGCCATTCTCATTGGTTGAAGCATATTTCCCTTGAGCCAAATCTCTCAAAGCTTTCAACCTTATTTGAATCCACCACTGAAGACTTCTTCTTCTTATTGTCTTCTTCATTAATGGTGTGATTCCATCTTTGTTAAACCTTCAACACAACTTAACCCAAATTCCCTAATCATTTAGAGTTCTTAGGAGGAAGTTTGGTAGTCGGAGTTCCGGCGTCATTGGTGATATAATCTACTCAGAGACTTCAGAGGTTCTGAAGAAAACCGTGGGTCGCGGGCTTGAGGAGTTGCCTTGAGTTCTTGCAGTATAGAGGTACTTGAGTCGGTGGAGTTGCCACCATAGGTCTTGACCATCGCTGTAAGTTTTTCTCGATATAGTGGATTCGGGTGGTAGCCTATACCCGGAGTGGTTTTTTACTCGGAAGAGTTTTCCACTTCGTCACCAAAATCATTGTGTTGAATTTTGTGTGGTTTGATTATTTTTGCTGCTTTAATTATTGTTATTGTTTTTACATTTGCAGCTTATTATTTTAGTTGGTTGATTTGTTAAATTGCCTGTTGCAATTCCATAGTAGCAGTAACAGGACTTGTCCTGCTTATTGTCTGTAATTCCGCATAGGGTCAGAACTTAGGATAACCCCGAATTTTCAATTTCAATTTCGGTAATTTGTTTTCATCAACATATTTCCAGGTTCTTATTTTCTAACTTTGTTCGATAGTAACAATTCCTTAGTGATCAAGTAATTTTCTTGCTACATATGGAAATTGTTTCGTTATAATACAATATACATAAATTTGCACAAGATTGTTGAATAAATCAATCAGTAAGTAACACACTCATATTGCCCAACAAAAATATGATAACGTAAAGAGCGTTATAACGATTTCGTACTTTCACTATCATTAGGGTGGAAATCAGATAATTTCCCTAAAATAAAATTTACTTCTAATTTATTTTTTTTATTTTGAAAATTACAAAGTTGTATAAAAGCTGGTATCGTTTATTCAAAAAAGTTTGACTAGATATATATATCCAAATTCTTAATTGAGCTATATAATAAGCTCAAACAATGTCTTCAAATTGTAAGGCCCTGTGACATCAGGAGTCCCTCTCCATATTAGTTCTGCAATTTGCTTGTTACCCTTTTCAGAAAGATGAGCATAGTCAAAGAACAAATTGTCTTCAGGATTGACACATAATTCATACTCTTTTATTCCTCCTTTACCCCCACAGCTAGTTGATCCTCTAAATGGACCACTGCCACAACATGCCATGGCCTCCTTAAAACCTACAATCAGAATAATGACTCAATTACAAATTCTATTAGAAAAAGAAAAAGAAAAGAAATGCTTGTTAATTTTGATGTATGTTCCATTTGGGAGTTAGGTGCTGCCACTTTTAAATCACAACAGTTGTGAAATGAAATTAGGAAAATTATCATTTTCTATTGAAAAATAACGTAAATATTGTTTATCATGCACATTTTGAAATCGTTTTATTTTACGCATAAAGTTCAAATGTGTTCTCTTTTTTTTCACCATTACGGGTAAAAAAACATATAATTTCCCCTAAATTAAATGAATAATTTGTATACTTTTCCACTTTATGAGGTGGAAAATTGAATAATTTTTAAATTATAGGTGGAAAATATAACGAATTTAAAGTTTTCGTGGAAAAATAAACTTATGTGGAAAATTGATAATTTCCCACAAAATTATTTAAAATTTTTCTTTGATCAAGTGTTAAATTATTATCCGTTTAGTCACAGGTTCAAATCCTGTGGAAAAAAAAAAGAAAAAAAGAAGATAAAATTATATATATCATAATCTTTTTCAGACCCTAACTCTTGACGGCAAGTACCATATTTTGAAGGGCCATAAGAAAGAATTAATGATAGCAAGTACCATATTTTGAAGGGTTGTTGATTCTTTTCAATAAAGACTTGTAAAAATTGTGTTTTGAATATGCAAATCCTTTCAATTGAGTTTCCAGGTCCTGGAGAACTTTAGAAAGTGCTTTATCATGTAATTTGGGAAGCTCTAAACCATTTTCCAGACAGGAACCAGAGAGTGCTTTAAAGCCTGGAACACATCCCAAAGGCACCACACTTACAATCCCAAATTTTCTTCCTCCTTTCTTGTATATTTCCTACAGAGTAAACCAAATTATTGATATTAAATCTAAAATAAAACAGTTTTTGAGCTATTCGCGGATTAATCATATATTAATCGAGAATGATAAAGTTATTGAGGATAAAAAAAATTTGAAACTCATTTATCAATATTCTTCAAAAATCACTTAAAAAACATTAATTTATCATGAAAAGATATTAAAGAATCATGAAGTTAATAGAAATGATTAAAATCCTTAAAGATGAAGAAGAAGAAATATAGGGAATGTTAAGGAAATAATATCTCATTATTATGGAAGAGATCTCCAAGGTTGTGTTTTTCATTGTTGCAATATTATTTTACATTATAGTTGCACTATATTGTATTTACAATATTATGGACTTTTATATAGATAAGATATCAAACTAAAATATGAAGAAAATAATATTAATAATGTAAAATAATATTGTAACAATCAAGATATTATTTCCTTAATAAGGAGGAGAAGAATGATGAGTTTTTATGTAAATCAGCCAAAAAATGAAAAGCGGAAATCTGAAAATTAGAGATTTTTGACAAAAAAACTAAATATATGATTTTCGATCAAATTGGATCACTCCAATAGCGATTAATCACTTAAGCTGCATATATATACATACATACGGTCAGATTCCAGTCCACGCCTTATACATAAAGTTCACATGAATCTTACGTGAACCCGACCGTGTGTGTATATATATATATCCTTACTTTGATTGAGGTGGTCAGGTTGCCAATCACCATATCCACAAATTGTTTCTTTGAGTAATCTGACTGAAGCACACTTGAGTTTGTGAGTAAAGGGATACTGTAGTCATTTCCTCCACCATTGAATAAATAAACAGCATCGGATACCAATTTTTTTGCTGCTCTATCTCCTAGTTTTTGCTTCAATTGCTCTTCCACTATCTTGAAATAACTTACCTGTGTTTTAAGGCTTATCACCTGCAAATAGTGAGAAGAAAAAAAAAATAAACATGTGATGAAAGGATCTGTTAGGATTGTTGTTAACTTGTGACTTTTAAAGTATTTGGTAAACTTTTTTCATGCACAGAATACAATATGATACCAAGAAAAATTTTAATTGGTAAGATTGCATACAAATCCTTGATGAGTTTCGGCTAGAAAACCAGCTCCGCCTGATGCAAAGTTCACCCCATATGTAAATTCTTGGTTTGTAGATGGTAAAAATGTTGGAATCAATGGCAACTTTGCAAACTCAGCTGTAATTAATAAAGGTATAAAAATAAACTGATCAGTCATTTCGAAGAAAAAACAGATTCGGTATTAAATTGAGTTTTTTACAAACTATGATTTATAGTTATTAAATAATAATTTATATATAAATAAATTACACAAGTGATAAAAGATTATAAAAATTTTGCATTCAGCTCGATATAAATTAAATAAAAAAAAAAATCATACTTTGTTCTTACCTATAAAATCAGGAATTATTCTTCCATCAGAAAACCTTCCAGTGGGATATTTGAAGAACGTTTCACCGTATGGAAAGAAATTTGCTTGATAATATGTAGTGGTATTTATATAGTTATTATTTCCTGCATCAAGTACAGAGTCACCAAAGATGAATAATGCTACATGTTTTTCCGGCGAAGTCGACGGCAAGTGACGGTGGCCGGCATTGAGATTGCCTGAGGAAATAATAACCCAGAAACAGATCATTAGGAGCCTTAATCTTGTCATGTTGTTGGTATTTTTTTTTCCCATTTATGGCTATGCTTTCTCCTCTACTTGATTTTCAATGATATTTAAGAAGAATATTTTTTTTTTCTTGTCAATTAAATTAAGCATGTGTCACACTTTTGAGTGGACTACAAAGGTTGGTTGACTTGGAATATTGTATGTGATTTTGGCCTTACAAGTTACAATCTGTGGATTCCATAGTCTCTAGGTTATTGACTTCCATTCAATATTTTCAGGATAATTATTGGCTTATCGGGATATTATTTGATATCTTTAGTTTAAATATGTAATTTTTATCATTAAACATGTAACTTAAATTATTAAACATGTAAATTCTCCAATAAACATGAAATTTTTCAAAACATGAAATTAATTGTATGTTTATTAGTAGAGTTTACATGTTTAATGGTTTAAGTTGTATGTTCAATATTCAAAATAACATGTTTGTACCCAAGGATATGTGATACCCTTGAGTATCATAGTAGTAGCCGATAATTATAGATCCTAACTAAATATCTAAGAGTAATGGTCTCTTCTTTAGGCAAATGCTCAATTTCGTTTTTAAATAGACAAAAAATTTATATCGTAACATAATTTTTGTCTATTCGAGAATGAAATCGGACATATACATTATTCATAGTAATATTTTTGAATTTCTAATTTCTGACTAATATCGGTGTTTAAAATTCAGATTAATTTTTCAGATAGTTTATCAGTATTTAAAATTCGGATCCCCTTTAACCCATAACCAGTTGAACACTTGAACTCTCCCAAAATTCCCAAGTGCCAATCTTTCTGGATTTTTCTCTCCAATTTAATTCTTATCAATTATAAGCTACGAGACGTTCATAGCCTTGTAAAGTTTTCTTTATTTCCTCATACAACCATTGCGGTGGAGAAACGTTTCTTTACAATATAACCATAATCACACACACCTGACACCATCTTTAACTAATATGATAAATTTTTTTAGTGGGCTTTGCCCATATCAAAAATAAAATTCTGAGGAAGTCAAATTCGTTGGAGTCGATTGACTATAGGGATAACAATTTAACGAGATGGGATAAAAAAAATATCCCTAAATTTTTAATCGGATGGGAGCAAGATGATTTTTTTTTTTTTTATCTCGATTGTATATACAGGCCGGATCAGAATTGACAATTCATGCTCATCCTAATCCATTACCATCCCTAGGTGACCACCCTTAATTAGAATGAGTTCTTTTGGATTTTGGAAGAACTTAGACCATACCAAAAATAAAATCCGGAGGAAGCTAGGCTTGGTGGCGGAGGTCTTGTGTGTGGCCAAATCACTCTAAATTAAGGGTGTTCATGGGTCGGGTCGGATCAGAATTTGCTAAATCCGATTGGGTCGGTCACTTGAAATTACAAACCCGAAATTGCAAATCCGACAGTGTCGGGTCGAGTCGTCGATTTTCTTAATGTATTAATTATTTTGAGATATAAATACTAGCTATTTTATGTTCCGAAACTTGTCAAACATATAAAATTTCAAGATTAAAAAAATAATAAATAACTAAAATAATAGTAAAAACTTTTAAAAATAATAAAAAATTTAGAAAAATGATAGGAAACTAAAAAAAAATCTATTTTTCGGATCGGGTCAGGTTGTGTATAAAAATCCGTGACTCAACTTGAAAAAATCAGATCGGATCGGATTGACTCAAAATTTGATTTTTACTTGACAATCTGTAGTGGTATTTATGTAATTTTGTATATCCCGCATCAAATAGAGTCACAAAAAAAAAAGAAAAAAAAAGAAAGAAGAATCGGCTTGAAGGCATCATCATAGCTGGACAATGTGCGGTTTTTTCAGGTCAGCAAGCATTATTTTGTGCAAATAGAAAGGTGTGTTTTCCATTTAACAATGCATTTTATAAACAGTTTGCCTTCGTATCTTTAAAGCTTCTCTAGTTTACTTGGTGGTAATAAATCATGCATATTTCTTTTTAATTATTTTGTATCAGAATCGGCTTTGAAAAAAATAGACCTTCTGATACGAAATGCAAAGTCATAAAAAACAAAAATATTCTTTTAAGGTGACAGAGTTTCTCTATTTTTGGGGACGCCACGTATGTAAATATTGTTTGACATTATGTAACTTTCATAAAAATTCATTTGTGACGGTAAAATCAATCAGTGATTGTTAGATAAGTGCAAATTTTTTGTAATTGCCAATTTGCCATGAATTTCTAGGTGGAATTTTCTAGAGTCCATGAAAGTTATAGCATCTATCGAACGTTCGAGTGGACAAAGATGGCAGGTTGATACCAGGGTTGAAACTTTTTAAGTCGGGCCACCCCATTTGTCCCCTTTGCTACTAGGTAATGGATCCATTGGAAAATAATTAGATGATGACAAAATTCTCAAAGATTGACAAGGTCCTGGCTGTTGATCGGGCCGGGTCGTGAAAGTTACGTCTCCTGTGTTTGACTGCCAACTTACATCAATTAATAATTTATATTTATTGGGGAAAAAAATTATAATAATTTTATATTATTGTTGACCGATGAAAATCTCCACCATAGGACGAAATCGCCTTGGGACGAAAGAAAGAACGAAGGGAAGAAGGGCGATGGACCGAAGAGCGACAAAGAGCTTGGGGTGACCGGACCAGAGGTTAGGACGAAAACTCATGATGCAGTTACTTCCACGATCGTAGCACTTGGACGGTTTTCCCTCCACAACCAAGCAGTTGAGACACGCAGCTCAGCGGTTACAGGCACGATCCAGCAACTGCAGGGAGATACTGGAACCGCCTAAAACGGTTGACGAGCTTCACTATAAAAGCTTATTTACACCAAGAGAGAAAGTCCCCCGATCAAATGAAGACTCAAATGAGCATATTTTTATTTTTCATTTCTTAGATTGTAATCTTAGGACTGTAATTTGTGTGCTTGCGCCCCTTGGAGGCTTATTCACTTAATCAAACACCCATTGATGGGACTTTGTCTCAGGAGGTTTGAACCTTACACGCTTTTCTTTCTTCACGCATACAGTTTTTGGCGACCACAGTGGGAGAATTGGTGTAAAGAGTGGAGATGCCTCCGAAAAGAAACGCTCAAACTGGCTCAACTGCGGAGGAATGAGGACTGGAGCAAACCAACCAGCTCAACGTTCCAGCCATAGTGGGTCAGTTCGAGGGTCTGGCAGATGCTAGTCGGTACGAACCTATGAGAGAGCTCAGCCCTAACGCGGTGGGCGCGTTGTTCGGTGAATTCACACAGGATGTTGTCGAACATGTTAGGCTTCAAAATGCACATGTCATAGATAAATCTGTATCAACTACCAATTCGCATTATGAAAACATGGCTAAACATCTAAGCTCGTTGAATGAATTAATGGCCAAATGTGTAAACGGCGGGACGGCGCTGCCGTGGACTACGCCCCTCCCTGCGGCAAGCAGTCAGGAGGCTGGTCCTAGTAGTGTTCCTCCACAGGGGACCAACATTCCTACGGTTCTCAGGGGAGGAGTAAGTCCTGGAGGCAATGGCCCACAATTAGGGCCAAATATACACCAAGGGCCAAATATGACACAAAATGAAGTGGTGTTGCCTCAGGGTGTCCAGGCTTCCCAGGGGCAGAATCATGATTATGTCCCACTTTTGAGAGGACCGCAGCCACCGCCCATAGTTGTGCCATTTAATGGCAACAATATGCTAAGGGAGCAAATGACCGAGATCCTTCAAAACCAATTCGGTCTAGGCATACGGCCAATTCGGTCAAGATATCGGAAGCCGTATCCTGATTGGATCGATGTGGCTTATCCATGACCTAGAAACTACAAGATACCAGATTTTTCCCTCTTTACGGGGTCTGGGGAAGTTTCTACCATGGAACACATAGGGCGATTTACCCTTCAGTGTGGGAAAGTCAATGATTTCCACAAACTGAGGTTATTTCACGGCTCATTGTCAGGGGTAGCTTTCTCCTGGTATGTCAGTCTGCCGGCCAATTCTGTAGAAAGTTGGCAGCAAATAGAGCAATTGTTTCATGCGTAATTTTACAAGGCTGAATCTGAAGTGGCCTTAGCCGATTTGGCAAACCTAAGATAATTGTCAGGAGAGTGGGCCGAGACATTTTTACAACGGTTTAAGGTAGCCCGAGGCCGATGTTACGTGCCTTTGCCCGAAAAAGAATTTGTGAGGATCGCTCAGGGTTTCTTAAATCTAGATCTAAAAAAGAAGTTTCAGGATCGCGAGTTTTGGGACCTTCCCCAACTCACCACTAGTGTGGTGCGTTATGAGCGATTATTACGAGAAGAGGAGCAAATGAGGAATTCGAGCAAATAGACATATTATAGAAATATCGACTATGAAATAGGCGAAGTGGACACCGAGTCGGCCGATTTATATTTGGCCGAATTGGTTAAAGGGAAGCCTTACGTTTGCAAGACGTGGGCGGAACCCCAAGCCAGTGAAAAGAATGATAAAAAGAGCAGGAACTTCTCATTCGATATTACTAAAATCGATGCTATATTTGACCAGTTATATAAGGACAAGCAAATTAGCTTGAGCGACCGACACACGTTGCCAACAGCCGAACAAATCGGTAGCAAAAAATATTATAAGTGCACAATGCATGGTCTCATACAACTAGTAATTGCCTTGTTTTTCGTAATGTCTTACAAGATGCCATAAAATCTGGACGAATCAAGTTAGAGAAAAAGATGGCAGTGGACAACAACCCGTTTCCAAAATCGGTGGGGTTGAACATGATCAATCCAGACCTTGCCAAGATGAATCTGCCGAAAGTCAAATTGGTGCTAGACGAAGAACAGCACCGTCATCGTCCAAGCGCTCTGGAAAGGATTAAGGCACCTTCAGAGCAAGGAGACCGACATAACATTTGTATTCAATGCAAGAACAACATGGAATGGATGAAAGAGTTAGAAGACACTTACGAAAGGCCTGCAAAGAGAGAGTCATCATCATGGCAGCCCCAGACCTTCGCCCCAAGGTTCTACGGGGAGAATTCAAATTTCGTCCAAAATGTAAGGACGTTCAGGTCGAAGATTCATCGGCCCAATGTTTGGCATTCGTACCAAAAGCCACACTCGGGCCAGCGTCCAGGCAGGAACTATCCCCCGGTGGACGAAATGACGATGACGCAGTTGAGGCGACACCAAAGAAACTATGGCCGTCTGATGCGCCGACAAGGTGAAGTAAAAGCCACCACAGGCCGTACCCCTCGCACCACAGAGAAAATAGAAGTAAACAAAAAAGGGGTGACAACAAAGAAGGAACGGTGACAAGTTGCGATGAACGCACTAAATTCGGCAGACGGAAGCGGGACGAAACAGACGATGAAGAGCCGCCTATTGTCATTCAGTTCGACAGTATACCGCTAGTTGTGGCTAATCATTACCTGTTGCCTGGGAAATTCATGAGAGATAATAATGGGAAGCTGGAACAAGCGAGGACGTTTATGAGGGTGACGAGACTGAATTTGCAGCGCTCTCAATCACAGACAGGGAAGCTGCAGACATGGAAGCTAAAGATGAAGAGATGACGGACATAGAAGAAGAAATAGACATCAAGACCGAATCAAGGAGAATGGGAATTTCACAGAATCGGCTTCTCAGAGAATTATATGAAGCCGGTAATCCTGCAATCGGGACATTGGGAGAAGATTTGGGATGATATCCGTTCCTCATTCTGTATGGGACACCTAAGATAAAACGGACCATCACTAGAGCCGAAAAATGGAGATTGACTGTCAATCATGTCTCCCAGGATGCACCAGCCACGTTGCCACCTTCTGGATGAGACATAGAAGAGGAATCGCCTCAAGTTAACAATGAGAGCGATCAAGCAATGGAAATAGGTCTATCAGGGAAAATGGTTTTCCCGAAGCCACCAACACAAATGACGAAGCATCTGCGGCCGCTGTATGTGAAGGCAAAGACTAATGGGATACCTGTCACCAAAGTGCTAATTGATAACGGGACGGCCATTAATGCAATACCAGTTAGGATGCTAGGACGTTTGGCAAAGTCCGAAGAAGACCTTCTACCTACGGAAGTGGTGCTTACCAGCTTTAATGGAGAGGCGACGACAGCAAAATGAGTTATTCCATTGGACCTGCAAGTGGGAAGTACTACGAAGACAGTAGTATTTTTCGTCATAGATGGGCCAACCACATACAATATGCTTCTGGGACGAGATTGGATTCACGGCAGCCGATGCATCCCTTCATCCCTTCAAAAATGCCTGGTTTTCTGGAACCAAAGGGACGAAGTGGAGATAGTGCATGCCGACAATAAGCCTTTCACTGTAGAGACAAATTCGGCCGAGTACTTCATGTACGAAGGGAACTATGGGCCGACCAGAGTTTTGAATAAAGGGGAAAGCCCGATCATTGTGGCTCAGAATGACGAGCCGTACCCCGCAGGGTTGCTGGATGATTTGTTCGCACAGACGAGACCAACCACAGTGGAATTTAGAGAACCAACACACAGCGGTTTGAATGAAGTACAGCCAAAATAAGGAGCAAGCCGCCCTTGCGGCCTCCAAGGCCAATTTATTGGCCTATGTAATGGAGCGAAGAAATGAGGACGAAGCACATTGACCGGTGCTTACACACGTGTATAACGCAAGCGCACGTATCTTTCAAGTAGTATAAAAAGTATCGATCCCACGAGGACTTAATATCTATTCTATTAATTTTATGAGGTCAAATGATTACTAGTATCTAACAGGTTGTTTGATTGATTTGAAAAGGTGATGATTCTAAATTTAAAAATAAGTAAATAAAGTTGTTCGAAAGTAGGTTTAAGAAAATTCAATATTAAAAACTATCTAGGGTTGTGATTTCTTTGCAATATCATTTTAAAGATGAAGTGGTTATCTTATAGTTGGGTAAAATATTGATTTATTAACCTGGAACACTAAATTATGTAAAAGCCTCTTCCGATGGTCAATTACAAATATCCAGTATAACCCAATTGAACCATATGTCTATGTCAACCAAATTACCTGGATTCATTAAGATTAAGTTCCAATTATGGCTACCCCCGCCCGACAGGTATATTCCTATCCTGTAAGGAAATCTATTAAAGGGTTATATATCCTCAAGGAAGATCGTGGACTATTGAGTCTAAAGTCTTAAACTTAAAATCCCTATGTCTAGTTCATTTTAAGTTTACCAGTTCAATTTTATTAATGGCCAGTTAATAAAAAGCATTAAGATTAAGACTCAATAAATAAACCTTTATATTACCCAAACTATAATTTAACCCCTTACAAACCGGTGATATTGGATTTCATCACAACCCCAGATAACTGGCTTAGTTACGACACATATTTACGGGTAGTAAAAATTTAAATAAAATAAAAGACATAAAGTAAATTCTGAAAATTAAATACTGAAAAGTAAATTGCTGAAAAGTAAAAAAGTAAAAAGTAAAAGTAAAAAGTAAAAAGTAAAAAGTAAAAAAAAAAAGTAAATTACTGAAAGTAAATTGCTGAAAAGTAAATTACTGAAATTAAATAAAGTAAAAGTACAATAAAAGAAAATGCTGGGGTTAGAGGATCAACTTTTATTACTATTATTTTAGATATCTCCCTTAATATAATATATTAACTTTGCGTGATAATTACCAACCAGCCATATAGACGGTATCCTGATTAAGTCAAATTAATAATTAATTACCAACCGACCAACCAGGCGGTATCCATACTTAGTCAGGTTAAAACCAATTTATAATTAATTTCCAACCGGCCAATATAACTCGGATCTCAGACGTTTTTTTTTTTTTTTTTTTTTTTACTCCATTGCTTTTTGAGATGTTCCTCCAATTAAACTAGAGCACTGAATATTACAAACTTTTCAATTTTAGCTCATGTCCGTATGTTACTATATATGTTGATAATATCTGTCAACTGAGCATATGAAGATCCATTTTAGTCCTTTTAAGGAGAATTCACAAATTAAATAATTCAAAATGAAATAAACAAAAATTAACTTGTTTCGAAATAGGTTTGAGATACGTCTCAGGAGTGGAAACTCCTTACTCAGCTATCTCTTACCAATTTCACCTTTTTAGTCAAAACACAAAAACGCAAATATTTTTGTAATTTTTCATTTTTTTTTGTATTTTTCGAAAAATTTTAGACTAAAAATAAAAAACAAACACAAACTAAAAACAAGGTACTGATCAACTAATTCCCTCCCCCAAACCTAAATGAGACATTGTCCCCAATGTCTTAAAAAGTAGAAGAAGAGTTTAGAAAATAATACATGGTTAGTTGAAATTCTTTAGGAAATTAAAGGTTAAGATCCAGACTAATCCTACGCCTCTTACCACGATCGTCCTCAGACCAATTTATCTTTGAAAGAATAGGGTCAACTCGTGGTTCATACGCTATGAGTTGGTCTATTAGATCCGGAGCAGTTTTGGCAGTAAAGAGGAGTTCTTTCAAAGGTTTTGACACGAACCCATTTCTCCGAGCATCATCAAGAAACACACAAAGAAAATCATAAAATCCATCAACGTTGAGCAATCCAATTGGTTTTTGGTGTATGTTCAGGTTCGCCCAAGATAGTACTATAAAAATTTCCTCCAATGTACCCAAGCCACCTGGCAAAACAATAAAAGCATCAGCACAATTAATCATTTCTACCAAACGTTCAGACATACCTAGCACGATCAGTTCTTCTCCATTTGATGGTTCAATAAGATTTGCCTCTGCCAAAGGTTTTGGGATGATTCCCAAAACGTGACTGCCTCCTTCCTGTACTGCCTTTGAAACGATCCCCATAAGTCCGAGATTGCCTACGCCATATATTAAGTTAATATTCCTTGCAGCTAAGACTCGACCCAATTCTTGTGCTGCTTCTACGTATTGTGGTTTAGTTCCAACACTACTACCGCAAAACACACAGATGTTTTCAACTCGTCTTCTTGAAGTGGCTTCCATTTTTTATGTATTTCTTTCTCAACTCTGGATGCCTTTAAAAGTGCAATGACGGACTGAATTTATAGTACCTGAAAAGGGTGAGTAAAAATAGCACAAGTATCTTCCAGAGGACGATTAGTAGCAAAATAATATCGTGATAGTCAAAAAGGTCTGGATCCTGTCTGAGAAAATAAAACAAAACAAATTACAATATTAGGAAAAGACAAAGAGATATAATATTTACAAGAAAAGTAGCGGCTTGATTGACGTCTATGCGTCAGGGACAAGCTTCCCATCCAATTTTCTTATAAATTGGCAAACATGGTCTTTTTGAGTCAGATTCCCGAGACTTAACTGTTGTCTTTCTTTTTGAAATTGTGTATGTAATTTGCGAAAGGCTATGTGAACATATCCACTGGGATGCGTCTCAAGAGTTGAAGATATGTCATCCAAAGACTCCTTACTCAAGCCATCCCTAATGAAGTTAATCTTATCTTCGCGGTTATCGGACACCATTCCTTCCAATCGGACCCGTGCTTCAATTAACCAACGAATGTCATTAGGAACACCGTGAATTGTTAGTAGTCTCATCCGTTCCAAGCGAGCTTTGTAAACTTTCATCAGAGATTTTTGAGGATTGCGAGAGCTTCTTCCATCTTGAAATGACTTAATATGCAAAAACTAAACACACAAAATTAAATCACACCAAATCACAATATATACACAAATTGCATGGGTTGCCTCCCTGCGAGCGCTAAGTTTAGAGTCGTCAGCTAGACTTGACTTCTCGAACGTTAGGCTGGATTTGAAAGTGTGACACTTTCTTTTTGTCGCTCAAATGATTCTCCCCAGTAGTGCTTGACACGCTTGTTTTTAACCTTGAAAGTCTTGTTGGAGTCAGGATCATGTATCTCAACGGCTCTATCTGGTAAAACTTTGGTGATCACAAATGGACCTGACCACCGTGATTTTGGCTTCCATGGGAAGAATTTCACCCTTGATTTTTTAACAGTACCTTCTGCCCTGGTTCCAGTTGTATGCGCACTAACTTCTCATCATGTCTCTTCTTGCCCTTTTCTTTGTACAATTTGGCATCATCAAAAGGCTGATTGTGAAATTCCTCCAATTCGTTGAGCTGGTGGAACTTTTTCTTTCTGTTGCTTGTAGTGCAAGAATTGGCTCATTCAGTACAAAAGATGCTTTATCTTTAGGCTTTACATGCAATTGACATGTTTTAAGTTTGTCAGTAGAACTTTGTCTTTCATCAGAGTTCTGAATGGTACTGTGTATCACATCGAGTTTGAAACATTCCTCTTTATTTTCATCATCTGGGAAATTCATTGCCTTGAAAACATTGAATGTTACTTCTTGGTCCTGTACCCTCATGGTTAATTCTCCTTTTTGTACATCAATAATGGTTCGACCTGTAGCCAAGAATGGTCTCCCAAGGATGATTGGCACGTCTGCGTCTTCCTCCATATCAAGGATAATAAAATCTGCTGGGAAAATGAATTTGTCAACCTTGACCAGCACATCCTCAACTACGCCTCTTGGAAATACGAGCATTCAATCAGCAAGTTGCAGTGAGACTGAAGTTGGCATTGTTTCTCCAATCTGTAATTTCCTGAACATAGAAAAAGGCATCAAGTTAACACTCGCACCTAAATCACACAAAGCCTTACCAAAGTTATGTTCTCCTATGACGCAAGGAACAGTGAAACTGCCAGGATCTTTCAACTTCGGGGGAAGTTTCCTCTGAATGATGGCACTGCATTCTTCTGTTAAAGCTACTGTCTCGTAATCTCCCAATCTCCGTTTTCGTGAAAGAATATCTTTCATGAATTTGGCATAGGTGGGCATTTGTTCCAACGCTTCTGCAAATGGAATGTTGATATGCAGCTTTTTGAAGATCTCCAGGAACCGAGAAAACTTCTTGTCCAATTTTTTCTTCTGAAGACGTTGAGGAAAAGGTGGAGGTGGAATGATCTGTTTTTTTTCATTTGCTTCTTTTTCCTCCATCTGTTGCTTTGTTTCTTTTGGATAGTTCCGCTGTTGGCCTGAATTGCTGCTCCATGAAAAATTAGGATGATTCCTCCACCATGGGTTGTAGGTGTTGGAATAAGGATTGTTCCCTTGTCTGTTGAAATTGTTGACAAAATTCACCGTTTCTTCAAGTTGGTTTGACTCTGGTATTCCTCCATATGGTGAACTTGTGGATCCAGTGGTAAGAGTCTCCATGAATTTGCATATCTGATCTAGCTTGGTGTTGACTGCTGTATTGGCTCCACTTTCATAAATTCCTACAATTCTTTGGATCATACTCATTTCTGTTGGCCACAAGGAATTGTTGTTGGCCATTTCTTCGATTAGTTCCCAGGCTTGATCTTCTCCTTTTGCCATTAAAGCTCCTCCAGCAGCAGCATCGATTGTGGTTCTCATTATTCCAGAAAGTCCATTATAGAATGTTTGGACTTGAAGCCATTTTGGAATCTCATGGTGAGGACATTTCCGAAGCAAATCTTTATACCTTTCCCAAGTTTCGCAGAGTGATTCTGAATCTTGTTGTACAAAGGATGTGATGTCATTCCTCAGTTTTCCGGTTCTGGCTGGTGGAAAGTACTTTGCAAGAAATTTGGTGGCTAAAGTGTTCCAAGTTGTGATGGAACCTGCTGGTAGTGAATGTAACCAAGCTTTAGCTCTGTCCTTCAGGGAATATGGAAAAACTCGCAGTCTCATTGCTTCTTCTGATGCTCTGTTGTAATTGAAAATGCCGCAAACTTCCAGGAAGTTGCTGATGTGGGCATTGGGATCTTCAGTTGCATTTCCCCCAAATTGAACTGACTGCTGAATCATCTGAATGCATGTTTTGATGTCACACGTATTTGCTGGTAAGGGAGGAAGTACAATACAGGAAATGAGTCTGTCAACCACCGGAATGGTTCTGTCTCGAATGGGAATTGGTGGTGCAACGTTCAAAGGTTCAGGTTCCATGTTGACTAAAGCTTCTTGGCCTTCTCGCCTTTCCCTTCTCAACTTTCTGATGGTTCTTTCAATTTCCGGGTCAAGCGGTCGGAGTTCAAAGCTTCTGGTTCGTCTCATGAAGTTTCTGAGAACCTGAAACACAAGAAAACAAAAACAATAAGTAAAAAGAAATTAGATACAAGTAACGTATCTAACCCCTAAACTAATAGTAAAAGATAAATAAGTCCCCGGCAACGGCGCCAAAAACTTGACCGGTGCTTACACACGTGTATAACGCAATCGCACGTATCTTTCAAGTAGTATAAAAAGTATCGATCCCACGAGGACTTAATATCTATTCTATTAATTTTATGAGGTCAAATGATTACTAGTATCTAACAAGTTGTTTGATTGATTTGAAAATGTGATGATTCTAAATTTAAAAATAAGTAAATAAAGTTGTTCGAAAGTAGGTTTAAGAAAATTCAATATTAAAAACTATCTAGGGTTGTGATTTCTTTGCAATATCATTTTAAAGATGAAGTGATTATCTTATAGTTGGGTAAAATATTGATTTATTAACCCGGAACACTAAATTATGTAAAAGCCTATTCCGATGGTCAACTACAAATATCCAGTATAACCCAATTGAATCATATGTCTATGTCAACCAAATTACCTGGATTCATTAAGATTAAGTTCCAATTATGGCTACCCCCGCCCGACAGGTATATTCCTATCCTGTAAGGAAATTTATTAAAGGGTTATCTATCCTCAAGGAAGATCGTGGGCTATTGAGTCTAAAGTCTTAAACTTAAAATCCCTATGTCTAGTTCATTTTAAGTTTACCAGTTCAATTTTATTAATGGCCAGTTAATAAAAATCATTAAGATTAAGACTCAATAAATAAGCCTTTATATTACCCAAACTATAATTTAACCCCTTACAAACCGGTGATATTGGATTTCATCACAACCCCAGATAACTGGCTTAGTTACGACACATATTTACGGGTAGTAAAAATTTAAATAAAATAAAAGACATAAAGTAAATTCTGAAAATTAAATACTGAAAAGTAAATTGCTGAAAAGTAAAAAAGTAAAAAGTAAAAGTAAAAAGTAAAAAGTAAAAAGTAAAAAGTAAAAAGTAAAAAAAATAAAAGTAAATTACTGAAAGTAAATTGCTGAAAAGTAAATTACTGAAATTAAATAAAGTAAAAATACAATAAAAGAAAATGTTGGGGTTAGAGGATCAACTTTTATTACTACTATTTTAGATATCTCCCTTAATATAATATATTAACTTTGCATGATAATTACCAACCAGCCATATAGGCGGTATCCTGATTAAGTCAAATTAATAATAATTACCAACCGACCAACCAGGCGGTATCCATACTTAGTCAGGTTAAAACCAATTTATAATTAATTTCCAACCGGCCAATATAGCGGTATCCTCATTAAGTCAGATTTTAAATAGTTTATATTTTATATTTAAGGGAGATTAATCTAGATAGCAATAATAAAAGCTTTACCTTTTACCCCAGCAAAGGGAAGTTACCTCCTCATTGCTTGAAAATAAAAACTGCAAAAGTAAAGAAGAAAAAGTTTGTGCGTAAAAGTAAATTGCGGAAAGTAAAAACTGAAAAGTAAAGAAAAGAAAGTGCGAAAGCGGAAATTAATTACTGGAAGCTGTAAATAAACAAACAAGATACAATCTTCTTATTTATTCATTAGGAATTTCAAAGAAGAAAGTATGAATTTTACAAATGAAATGACTTGGTATTTATAGGCAAAATTTTGCCTATATCAAATCATCCATCAAATTCTCCACCAAATCCATTATTAATTTCTCCACTAATTACTCCACCAAATCCATAATTGCTACACTAATTGCTTATCTTGTTTGGTGTTGATTTGATAATTTTTATTAATTATTTATTAATTTATATTTTGCTTTGAAAATGATTGATAATGACTTTAATAATTACACATCACACACTTCTGGATGGTTCATCAATTTAGGTCATGAGCTCTTCAGAATTCGAAAATATTTTGTCTTTCAAAGTTGTAGAGATTTGAGTCTTCTTTAATCTGGCACTTGAATCAGCTCAATCCGATATCTGAGTAAAACGTTATGCCCAACATACGACAGATGCGCAAAACTGGAATTCCCAAAACTGCACTTCGTCAAAACGCCCTTTCAAGTTTCCAATCTCCAAAATTAATATATCAAGTCCAATAATTGCCCTTATTTGACCCATATTTCATCCTAAATGATTTCATTGAGACCCGATATTATTTTATATGCAAAATAAACTAAAACACATCAAAACATTCATCAAACCCGAGAAACTAAACAAAATATTAAGTAAAATGGGCGGTAAATATTGATATATTTTCCGCTCATCACACATGCCGCTATTTCGACCTTAAGAGGAAAATTGCTGGCACACCAGACGGAGGACAAAATAAAATAACTATGTGGAGTGGACTGCTTGATGGAAGGAGGAGAATCAATGGGAGAAGAGTACGCTCTGAATGGACGATACATGACAAACATCTCAAGAGGACAAGATGCTTTGGACGAGGTAAATCTAAGGAATGAGCACGATAGGCGCATAACTTACGTCAGCAAGGAATTTGAGCCCCAGGGAAAACAAGAGTGTTCTCCTCCTTATTGAAGCTAAAAGGCGAGGACGAATTCGTCTGGACCGAAGAACATCAACAAACATTTGACAGCCTAAAGAAATACTTGTCACAGCCGCCGGTGATGGTACCTCCAGTGCCAGGAAAGCCAATAAAGTTTTACATAGCGGCTGAAGAGCAATCCATAGATGGGATGATCGCGCAAGATGACGACATGAACATTGAGAGAGCCATTTACTATATTAGCAGACAACTGCTGAATTATGAATGTAACTATTCTCCCATGAAGAAATTATGTTTGGATTTGTACTTCACATGTACTAAATTACAAGCCTACCTTAGGCCGAATATAGTGTATTTGATTACAAGAATTAATAAAATAAAGTACATGTTTTCTCGTCCTATCTTGCATCAAAGAGTCGGGTTTTGGTCACTATCACTTTCAGAATTTGATATACGGCACGAACCCCAAAAGGCCGTTAAAAATCAAGCCTTGGCCGACTTTTTGGTCGACCATCCATGTTTGAGCACGATCAGGGAAATAGAAATGGATCTAGACGAATGCAGTCTGAAACCATGGACGATATATTTCGACGGATCCAGCACAATGAAAGGAGCTGGAATAAGATTAGTCATGGTCAGCCCATTAGGAGAATCTTTTCGATTCTTAGTCAAGTTGAATGAATACTGCATTAATAACCAGGTCGAATACGAAGCCTTGATACTTGGGTTAGAGATGAAGGGGTCTGATACAGGTGAATCCGGTAACGCAGCGGAAGCGGTGAAAATCCGATTTTCAGATTTCAAAACTTTTTCTCGGATAAATTAAATAAACATATTTATTTAATATTCCAATAATTAAATTATGAAATAAAATTCAAATGAATCAAATTCAAGTGAAATTACCAAATTACCCTTATATGGTATTTTGTCCGTTTTAGTCCGAAATTGATCCAATCAATTTTGAATGATTCTAAATCATTTCTAGGATGAATTAATCATGTTCAAAACATCAAAACACCATAGGACACAAAAAACCAAAATTCCCTCACCAAAGCCGTGAGCTCCATTTGGGGGCAACATTGACCATTTGGTCATTTCATGCTTCAAAACTCATCTTAATGAAATCCAATCAACATGAAACTTTGCATGCATCATATACACACCCAAATGCTCAACATATATGAAAACCCCCAAATTTGGAATTAGTTACAAACCCTAATTTTTCAATTTCCACAAATTGGACAAATTAGGACATTTACATTAAATCAAATGTTTCAATCATCAATCTTTCAACTAATTCAAGTCTCAACACAATGAAACAACTCAAGATCAAATCTAGGTCATTTAAGAGTGGGTCAACAACTCTAGAATAGCAACATGGTTTCACAAACCTTAAAAGAATACATATAACTACACTAGTTACATTCTTTGTTCATCATACATGCTCAACACTTTTAAACAAATTTCCATCATCAAAAACCACAAGAAATAAAGAAAAGAATAACTCAAGAAACTCATGAGAGGTAGCCTAGATCATAAGGAACAAATTCCTTTCTAATAGTAAGTTTAAGAAACTTACAAAATCCAAGCTTTTCTTTAGGTTTTTCTTTTCTTCTTCACTTTCTTTCTTTGCCTTTCTTCAATGGAATTTTGCTTTTGATAAAGTGTATTAGGTTAATGAAATGAAAAATGAAAAAACAATTTATATGTGCAACTTTTGCACTATGGCCGAAATTAGCATACCAAATTCACCAAAATTGTAATTTCAATTTCATTTGCATTATTAGTAAATCAACTTGCATAAATATCTTTTATAACCTTTATTAGATATTTATTTTGGTCAACAATTGCAACTAATGTCATTACTTTAATTATCCTAACATAAAGATATTTATATTTTAATTAATTTAATCATTTAACAATTAAATAATTAATTAATTAATCAAATACAAATATATTAAATATATGTATAATATTTACATTAAATATTAAAAACATATATTCATTTAGGAAATAAGTCAAATAACTCATTTTGACTATTAATTAATGTGTATTTAAATTAATCAAGTATTAAATGTAAATACACAATAATCAAGTAAATGACTATCTAGTGTCTTTAGCATGTATCTTGCGTTTAACCATTAAACGACTTTATAAATAATCAATATTATTTATTTATGTTGCTCTAGTGCTCAACGAGTATGTTTCATTATTGAGACTCTCTAGGTTCAGGTATATCCGTCACGAAATCAAATTTCATGTCCATAATCTATCCACCCGTAGATTATGACGATCACGGATAATCTCGCTAAACCATACAGGTCGAGGTCATCGCAAATGTATAATTCCTCCGTCACAGGTATCCGGATAAATCCCAGAGATATAGATATGAACGTCAAATCTCTATCGGGATTATCCAGTCGACTATTCTATTAGCAATCTCAAAAAGAATGTTTAGAACTAGCTTCTAAACTTACCACGGGCCCATGGTTTTATCTGATTGCTAATCATATGGACTACCTATGCTCTGGTACACAGAACTGACGGATCCTATCTTGATACACATAGGACACCCTGAGGATCTATCTACACCCAACGAACAGGCGGAGGTCTGATCTAAATAGATCGGTGACGTGACTGCCGTCTAAGTGTAGAAGATGTCTCATGTGCCCACAATGGCATCTCAAGTCTAAGAATCACAAGTGCTACTCAACCCAAGAAGATTCTTATTGACGCTGGTGTACCATCCATTAAGAATCTTCGGTGAGTCGTTCAATGTTTATCCGCTATAAACACATACACGTCTATACTAGTCTCCAAGACTAATGGTTCATTGAGAAACCATTGGAATCATATATTCCAGTATACGACATGTACCGGTCTCAACGGGTTTACTATACTGACCAAGTAGTGTAAACCTTGACCAGGAACTGTCTGAGAATGACAACGTCATGATACGACTCAATGTCCGTTGCGACGCTTTTGCAACTGTACCATGACTAATCATTCTAAGGTCATTACGTCTTTACCATATAAAAGATTAGATTATATTATAGAAACTGCATATATTATTACTAATAATAATGTTTCACAGAAGTATTTAACAAAATACAACCGGGAATTGGCGCTCTGAGCACCAACCCCTACAAGAGATACTCCTCAATATGGGAGTAACTCATGCGTCTATCAAGGGAGATTCGCAGCTGGTAATCCAACAAGTAATGGGGACTTTCAAATGCCAGAGCCCATCAGTCATGGCATTATTGGACGTGGCCAAAGAGTTGGTAGAACGATTTGATCACGCTGAATTGGAATACGTTCCAAGGGCGAAGAACGAATTGGCCAATAGCTTAGCCCAAACAGCCTCCGGATATAAACAGACAAACATAGGTGGGGTATATAGGAGCGAAGAGGTTAAGCCAGCCCTCATGAGGCGAGCTAAAGATACATATGTCATGGTCATCGAAGCCGAAATGAAGGAAGATTGGAGAAACGAAATCAAGACATTCTTAAAACAGCCCAGAGCAGGGAATGATCGAATGCTAAAACTTAAAGCTTTGAACTACATAGTGTCAGGAGATGTGCTCTATAAGAAACGACAAGATGGGTTGTTGTTGAAATGTGTGGGGCCATCCGAATCCAAAACTATCATGGCCGAAGTGCATGAAGGCATTTGTGGGGCTCACCAAGCCGGGGTAAAGATGAGATGGTTGATTATACGAAGCGGCTATTATTGGTCGAAGATGGGAGAATCGTGCATCTCGTATGCCAAAGGATGCATTGCTTGTCAGAAGCACGGGCATATTCAGAGGGCTCCAGCAACCGAGATGATCCCAGTCATTAAACCGTGGTCGTTTATGGGATGGGCGATAGACTTGATAGGGAATATTTACCCTGCATCAAGTAAGAGGCATACTTTCATCGTCGTTGCCACCGACTTCTTCACCAAGTGGGTGGAAGCCATCCCAGTTGTAGAAATCTCCCAAGAGCAGAGCATCAAGTTCATAAAGGAACATATAATTCAACGATTTGGTATACCACAGACAATAATGGTAGATCATGGTACTTCATTAAACGGTGAAAAGGTGAAAGACTTCCTGGGCGAATACGGAGTCCGGCTAGTGAACACTACCCCCTATTACCCTCAGTCAAATGGTCAAGCAGAATCGTCCAACAAGACCCTTAAAGGATTGATTCGGAAGATGGTGACAGACAACGCCAGACGATGGGATGAATATTTAAGTCAAGCTTTATGGGACTATAGAACATCGCCGCGAACAAGTACTTTGGTGACGCTGTTCCAATTAGTGTATGGTCAAGAGGCTGTGCTTCCAGTGGAAATGAATATTGAATCTACCAGGGTGATGCTGCAAGAAAAGCTGACACGGGAAGACTACGACGATGCAATGATGCAGAACTTGTTGGAATTGGACGACATCAGATGTGATGCGCTAAATCGTCTAGAAGCACAAAAGAAAAGAATAGCCAAGGAATACAACCTCAGAGTAATGGATAAATCGTTCAAGGAGGGCGAATTAGTGTGGAAGACTGTATTGCCACTTGGTTCTAAGGACCCGGCGTATGGAAAATGGTCGCCCAATTGGGAAGGCCCATCCATGGTAAAAAAACGTGTTGTCAAATTGAGCCTATCATCCACAATACTTAAACGGAAGAGTGCATGCAAGAGCGATAAACAGAAAATACTTAAAGAAATATGTGCCCTCGTTATGGGAGCACGAAAACGTACAAAATGCACTGAAACAATAATAAGTTCTCATTAAACATGGACGAAAACGTCCTAAGAATACAAGGATATACGACACAACGTCTTACAAAAGTATTACTTTTGGCCTGAAGACCGCCGAAAATCCCCAGGCAGCTCCTTAATGGCCGAGAGCGTCTCCCTCCTCAGGCGCCATTCGTCCTTATTTCCATACCCACTGCATCCAAGTCAGCCAGCTTTTCTCAAAATTGATGCGGGCAACCCTTCATACTCTGCCATGGACTTGTCCATCTCCGCTGCTTGAGAAGCAAAGGTCCTCCTCTTAGCCTATTTTCTCATACAGCTTTCCTCAACAAGACGCTGAAGCTCTTGTAACTATCGCTCGAGGTCTAGGAAGACCAACTCCTCAGTCATCATCTCTTCAGTAGTCTCCCTCAGGGCCTGATGAAGGTCATCCAAAGAGCCACGGAGCGTTTCTTTCCTCACTACAGAGGAGCGAAGTCCAACCCTCTGGCTGTGCATATTGCGATACCGAGAGAGAAGGGCTGATATGTCGTCTTGTATTTCTTGGAGGAAAAGCCGATCATCAACCGATATGGGCAAGGCAGGGAAGGCCAATATCCGGCTCAACTCGGAGGAGCTTTTGTCCAATTGAAGGGCGTTCTCTGGCCGCGCGGCCTGACTAATTTCCAGTGCAGCAAAGGAAGCGTATTGGCCAAGGATCTCCTGAATGACTTCCAGGTCTGCACTGGTGCTGACTGAAGGCGAAGGAGGCCGAAAAGAAGCAGTGGACAGTCGTCCAAAATGATCTAAAATGTCCTGGACTGTTTGCAACAATAGGTCGGATGCCTGTACACAAAGAAGAAATTAGCAAGTATAAGCCAGGGTCAGGACGAACTAGAGAAGAAGAAAAGACTTACCATCCCAGAACCAGGACTAGAAGGCTGATCCACCTGTGCCTCGAATGCTTCAGCTGCAGGCTGCGCTAGCTCTTGTTGAGATGAAGGCCCCGGGGATGATGAATGCTGGGGGACAAGAGTCGACGGCGGTGCGTCCTGAAGAGAAGATGGCCGAGCAGGAGAACTCGTTGGAAAAATGAGAGACTCAGCCCGAGGGGGCAACGGTTGCTCAGGAGCGACCGGTACTTGGATTGTTTGAGCAGGAGCTGCGGAAGAAGCAATCATGAGAGCTGAAGATGACGACTGCTCAGGCTCAAGAAACTCCACTTGAGAAGAAGAAGGCAGAGGAGCCGAAGACGACGGTTGTGCTAAGGCCGAAGTCTGACGCATAAAAGTGCTTGGGGATACCGCTTCTGGCATTGAATGTTGTGGCGCAGTAGTCGGCCGAACATCTGCAAGAGAATCGGAGTCGGATGAATCAGAAATATAAATGATTTCATCTTCTTCGTAAATGCGACGAAACACGTCGTCTTTATACATAGACCGAGCCTCCTCTAATGACTCCAATTCGGCCAAACTATAAAGGCCGTACACGTCCCTATAACTCCCTCTAAGTCCTAAGGCAGACATCTTGCGTACTAAAGGGTAGAGCTGCTTAAGGTAACGCCAAAGAGACCCAGTCGGCCAGATATGCTCTGGCACTTCAACCACATCATCCGGATCCTGCACGATTGGTACAGAACCATCCGAAGAGAAGCGCTCAAATAAAGGATGATCACCAGGAATTTCCTCAACTCTTGGACGCGAACGACCAGATTCAACAGATGGCTCCGTACCTTAGGGGTCGGCTCCAATTGCACCTCCATCTCCTGGAAATTGCTCCATGACGGGACCTTCGGCCGCGTCATCCTCATCAGAGGGAAATTGAACAACCGACATCCATGCAGGTCCCGCTCCCTCGCCTCCGTCCATAGGAGCTTCGGCCTCCGAAATTCGCGCCGTTTCAGGAACTGCGGAGGGCAGATCAATCTTAAGAACCTGCACCAAAAATACACAGTTATGACATAAGTATACCTCAAACCTGTATGAATTCAAAAGAAAGCAGGTCTCAAGCTCATACCTTAGAGCGACGGGCGAGCGGAATGTCCGAATCAGAGCTTCGGCTGGGAGAAGGCTGTTTCCTTTTAGCAAGCTTCATTCTTTTGGGCTTAGACGCCTCAGCTGACTTCTTCAACCCCGACGGCTCAGAAGACTTGGGGGACAAAGGAATAGAAGAAACAACTCTCGCAAAAGGTAGAGAGAAAATTCATTCGCGGATAGTTGGCCAAAAACGATCAAAAGAGGGATGAACAACGTATAATGCGTAAAGAAAGCAATGACAAAAGAAGAAATCAAAGATCGCGTTTCTGCCAAGGAATCCTCAACTTCAAAGACCAAAAACACCTTAAAACTGTCTAGCGACTCAAAATACGAATGAAAGAAAGCAAGGGGCCACCCTTGGACGAGGCCAAATTGACGGGCGACGAAGTTGGGCGAATACACCTCCACTCCAGCCTTTCCATTGGCCCCAGTCAAGATTTCATGAACCAGGTCGCAGCTGCATAAAAACTTGCGCCATATGCGAAGACATGATTCGTCATCTTCCGAAAGAGGAAGGTCATGGACGAAAGATGGACTGTCCGACATAGTAAAAGGGAAAAAAAGAAGGACCCCGAGGAAGAGTATAAAAATAATCAAAGGTGGCACGATGAAGGAAAGAAGACGGCCTAAGTCGAGCAAAGAGAAGGCCGACACAAGAGTAAGGGTGAGTCGAATCAATTGTACCAAAAATAGGAAAGTAGACTCTCAACCAAAGTTGGACGACCCACAAGGGACCAGAAGCAATGGGTGATGACTCTGACCGAAGTTGCTTTTGGAGGACGGCCAGCCCCCGATACGTGGCGGTAAGAAGGAAAGAGACCAAGTCTAAATGACGTCCATGGGCGAGATCAGAAGAGATGGGGAGGTAGCCCGCCACAGGTTTTTGGCTGGGTGCACAAATGATATATTTGCACAGCCAGTAATGAAGGAAGGCTGTACGCTCTAGCATTGAAACCGTACCAGCCGTTTTCGAATATATGCGAAGAAAAGAAGAGTAGGACGAAAAGGAGGAATAGTCCATTGAAGGAGGGGGAAAACGAAAGTTTGTGGAGGCCGAAATGGTCGTTCCAAGAGGGGCCAGTCCAGTAAGAGCACCAACATCACGAAGGGTTATAGTGAAGGGTCCGACCGGAAAAATGAATACATTGTACTCGGAAGACCAAAAGAGTAAGGAAATGGGAAACAAGTTGCGGTCAAAAGCCGGCATGTACAAACCCCAAATTATAGGGCGAAGAGCTTAACCCCAAATTTACTTCGCTCGACCTCGCTACTTCGGTTTCCAGCAGATCGGCCGAACCTCAAAATCTTAGCATCGGTCTTCAGAATCGGCCAAGAACATGTGTCAACACTACACATTCCAGAGGCATCGCCCAAGCTTTCTCCATTATTAACACAAGTAGTGAAGACAAAACTGATATGACAAGACCATCAGGCCACATGCTTACTTTGGCAGAGGACCAGACTTTGGGCAGGGAGCCCCTCCAATCGATCGGACAGCAGGTGGAAAAACCCTTCACGTGACAACAGTACAATGGCTTGGGAGTGTATAAAATGGGGAAGTGACCGGCGTAAACACACACGTTTAACGCAAGTGCACGTATCGTTTAAGTAGTATAAAAATATCGATCCCACGAGGACTTAATATCTAATCTATTAATTTTATGAGGTTAAATGATTACTAGTATCTAACAGGTTGATTGATTGATTTGAAATGGTGACGATTCTAAATTTAAAAGCAAGTAAATAAAATTGTCGAAAATAGGTTTAAAGAAAATTCAATATTAAAAACTATCTAGGGTTGCGATTTCTTCCAATATCATTTTAAAGATGAAGTGGTTATCTTAAAGTTGAGTAATATATGATTTATTAACCTGGAACTCTAAATTATGTGTAAGCCTATGTCGATGGTCAGACACAAATACCCAGTTTAACCCAATTGAACCATATGTCTATGTCAACCAAATTATCTGGATTCATTAAGTTTAAGTTCCAATTTTGGCTACCCCCGCCCGACAGGTATATGTCTATCCTGTAAAGAAATCTATTAAAGGGTTATCTATCCTCACGGAAGAACGTGGGCTATTGAGTCTAAGGTTGAAACCTAAAATCCCTATGTCTAGTTCATTTTAGATTTGCCAGATCAATTTTATTAATGGCCAGTTAATGAAAAAGCATTAAGATTAAGACTCAATAAATAAATCCTTATATTACCCAAGCTATAATCTAACCCCTTATAAAACAGTGATATTAAAAGTCATCACAACCCCAGATAACTAATTTAGTTAAACACATAACTAGGGCTAGTAAAAACTTGAAAATAAAAGACATAAAGTAAAAATGCGGAAAAGTAAATACTGAAAAGTAAATTACAATAAAATAAAATGCTAAGGTAAAAGGAATTACTTTTACTACTACTAATTTAGATATCTCCCATAAATATAAACTATATAAACTTGTGATAATATTACCAACCGACCAATCTGGCGGTATCCTGATTAAGTTAAATTAAGTCCAACCAGCCATTCAGACGGTAATATTTGTCCATAAACCAGCCATAAAGGCGGAACCAAAATTAAATTACCAACCGACCAATATAGCGGTATCATTTTTAAGTCAAATTTTAAATAGTGAATATATTATTTTTAAGGGAGATTAATCTAAATAGCAATAGTAAAAGAATTACCTTTCACCCTAGCTGGGGAAGTTACCTCCTCATGGTAAATAGTAAAAACTGTAAAAAGTAAAAAACAAGTAAATTACTATTATTACAGAACGTAATTAAAATTAATTACAAAACTAAAAATTAAAAGAAAGTAGAGAGAGAAACTCTCTCTTTACATCAAAGAGATGAGAGAGAGTGGTGCAACTAAATCTGAAATTTGAAGCTCTATTTATAGGCCACGGTAGGCTTCCAGCGTCGCGACGCCAGGGCCTTCGGCGTTGCTACGCCAGCTTCTGTCGACGTGGCACGCTCTGGTTCGTCGGTTTGCAGATTCTGGATAAGCTGATAAGGTGACACGTGGCGAGGTAGTTGGGCTTCAATTATTGTGACACGTGGCGGCTTCTGATTGGTCGATGAGATTCTTATCCGCCACGTGTTAGATAATGATTAGATACTCAATGATTGATGATGACGTGGCGGTGACGTGGCGACACGTGGGAAAGAGACTGTCGGCACCGTATGATTGCGACACGTGGCACTTCCTGATTGGCTGATGATGACGTGGCGGTGAGGTGGCAGTTTGACTTGGTCAACCTGGTGATGTGGCTGATGATGTGGCTGATGACGTGGAGTGACACGTGGCATACGTGGCGATGGTGACTGTCGGCACCGTAGGATGCTGACACGTGGCACAACGCATATTAGCAGATCGGCTGTGATGGTGACACGTGGCACGACGCACGTTAGTAAAGTCAAACTTTTCTCAGATTCTGATTTTTGGACCTGGCGCATGTTAGCACTGTTCGGCGCATGTTAGGCGTCGCGACGCTGAAGGTCTTGGCATCGCGACGCGGGAATTTACAAAAATGCCATTTTCACTGTTTTGGCCGAAATCACCTCCAGAATATCCTGAAACTTTATTTATCTACAAAATAACACAAAACACATCAAAATATTCACAAAACTCAAGAAACTATACAAAATATTAGGTTAAATGAGTGGGAAATAGTGATAGATTTACCACTCATCAGGAAGATGAAAAGGCAATTTGCAAGGTATCACAACCACTTATTTAAAGGCCAACCTTACTAACCAGACTCTCCATAGCCAAACAGAGTCCCGAAAATGAGAAAGAAAAGATCGGGAGAGGCAGAGCAGAGTTGGGAAAAGGAGAAGCTCTGCATGAAACATAGACCATCGGAGGTGGAAGCTTCTCTTTAGTAAGGTGTGAAATGGAATGTAAGAAGACTCGCTAACGGCCATCCACACGGCGTAAGGTGTGAAATGAAATGTAAGGTTGTGGATGGGCTGCGTCCGTTAGCGACAATTGTCCGGGGTCCTCTGTGTGGAAGGTACTGCACCTCCTGAAGTTGCGAATGGGTTACGCTCGTTAACAACAGCTGGCCTGAGCTTCTTTACGCGGAGCATGCTGCTTACCTGGGACCACAGATTCTCTGGACTGGGGGATTGGCCGAATGATGGGCCGGTCGAAGGCGGAAATGGATGATCATACAAGTTTCTATCGCTCCAATATATACGCCATTTCGTCTTCTCCGACCGAAAATTCGCTCCACAGATTCTCTGGACAGGGGGATTGGCCGAATGATTGGCTGGTCGAAGGCGAAAAGGGATGAACATATAAGTTTCCCTCATTCCAATGTATACGCCTTTTTGTCTTCTTCGACCAAAAAATCCATTCCACGGGTTCTCTGGACTGAGGGATTGGCCGGGTAACGGGCTAGTTGAGGGCGAAAAGGAATGTCCGTCAGACCAACCCTCGATTGGCATAGTGGTCTTCCCTGAAACGAGGAAAGAACGAACCGGGGTGGAAGATTGAAAAATTCACCTCGATCTTCACTTCCAGTTCAATCAAGGTAAATTTGGGGGACAATTGTTGACAGACGAAAATCTCCACCATAGGACGAAATCGCCCTGGGACGAAAGAAAGAACGAAGGGAAGAAGGGCGATGGACCGAAGAGCGACAAAAAGCTTGGGGCGACCGGACCAGAGGTTAGGATGAAAACCCATGATGCAGTTACTTCCACGATCGTAGCAGTTGGACGATTTTCCCTCCACAACCAAGCAGTTGAGACACGCAGCTCAGCGGTTACAGGCACGATCCAGCAACTGTAGGGAGATACTGGAACAGCCTAAAATGGTTGACGAGCTTCACTATAAAAACTTATCTACACCAAGAGAGAAAGTCCCCCGATCAAATGAAGACTCAAATGAGCATATTTTTATTTTTCATTTATTAGATTGTAATCTTAGGACTGTAATTTGTGTGCTTGCACCCCTTAGAGGCTTATTCACTTAATCAAACACCCCTTGCTGGGACTTTGTCTCAGGAGGTTTGAACCTTACACACTCTTTTTTCTTCACGCATAAAAATTGCGCAAACAATTAATAAAATAAAATAAATATGTCAAATAAGTATCAAATCACATCTAACGTAAAATTTCATGTTTAATATATAAATTTTCAAGTTAATGCAATATTTTGACGTTTAATGCCATATTTTTCATATTTAATGTCCAAATGTGTATGTTAATGCTATGAAATTTCCAGTTAGTAATAATACATGTTTGAAATGTCAAAATTGGGTCACATGTAGGGATGACAGTGAGTAGGATTTGGTGCGGGCCGGTTTATTATTACCAAACTCGCACTCGAATATGTAAATAAATTACCAAACATGCATCATACTCGCTGCGGGTTTTAATTTTCATTATCAAATCCGCACCCAAATATAAAATAAATTATCAAACCCGCATTGGTTTCCACTAGAATTTTTTGCCAATTTTTAAAATATCATATAAAAATAAATTTCTTGTGTTAGAATATTCTCTATCTATAATATGAAAACCAAATTAAACAGAATATTAAACCATTTATTTTCTTCACATGTTAGTAGAGTTTGGTTTGAAGTTAATATGAAGTGGTAAATATTAAACAGAATAATAGACCATAAGCAATTCAAAAAAAATGACAAAAAGTTGATAAAAAAAATTAATTGCAGATTAAACCAATACAAGACGAGAAGCAATTCAAAAAAAAATGATAAAGTTAACTACAAAATGTAAATCCTTTTATATGAGTGAATTTTCTTTACCGTAAAAAAATAAAACAAAAAATTTAAGTTTGAAGGTAGCGGATACCCGCTCCGGGTATCTGCAAGTTTTGCTTAATTACCAAACTCGTACCAAACCCGCAACATGTTTTGTTTTAATTTATCAAATCTGCTTAAATATTTATCAAATCCTACCCATTGTGGGCGTGTTTTTGCGGGTTTGTGAGTTTGTGGGCGAAATTGCCATCTCTAGTCACGTGTGAACATTATTTTTCACGTTTAATACTTTATTTTCATGTTTGAAACCCTATTAATGTTAATAAAAAAAAATTATGTTACCTATTTTGTATGTTTAGTGCCCTCATTTTCATATTTAATATCATATTTTCATGTTTATTGTACAAATTTTCATGATAATGCTATACAGAACAATAAATTCATAATTTTCATATTTGATGCCCTAATTTCATGTTTAATGTTGTTAGATAATGAAAGAAAGTCTTGAATTCACTCTATATGATTTTACAATGGTAAAGGCCTATATATATAGGCTATATAGAAAACCAAAATAGAAAAGGAATCCTATAGTTATGAACAATAATAATGAATATAGAAAATTTTCATCTAATAGAGAAATATAATAAAATCATGAATCCTAAAGATATTAGGAATTCTATTTTGGAGATTGATTCCATAATATAGATTTCCATAATAATATTCCTTAACAAATGTCCACAATTTCAAGTTAATACTCATAGATAAAAATTTTATAATTTTTATGTTTTTTTTGAAAGGCAAGAAATATTTTATAAATGATCATCCATTATCATACAACTAGTATCCCAATTATAGATTACACTAGAATCAACACCTACTGTATACAAAAACTTAAGCATAGATTTACATCAATTTTTATGTTTAATACTCTTAATTCCTTATTTAATGTCATACTTTCATATTTAATGTCTAAATATTTATATAAATACCATATTTTTATGTTTTTTTTTTCATGTACAATATATAAATTTACATGTTAATACTACGAAATTTCAGGATAGTAATAGTGCATATGTGAAATGTCAAAATCTTATGTCACGTGTGAAATTTTTTTCATGTTCAATACGTTATTTTCATGTTTAATTCCCTAAATTTCATGTTAATACTGATAAACTTACATGTTGGTCGATTTTGCATGTTTATTATCCTAATTTTTTCCGCCAAGGGGTGTGGCTTGGTAGCAAATGGTTTAAGACTTGATTGGCAAGTTCTTGGTTCGAGTTCAGGAGTTGCATTTCTTGTAAGAGCTTAGGGCAGTTGGGGGTTTTACCTACTTCACTTAAGTTGGGGTCAAGTGGTTTGGCGACGTAATTTCCAATATTTCCAAAAAAAATGTCATAATTTTCATATTTAATGCTCAAATTTTCATGTTAATGCTATATAGAGTAATGAATATGTAATTTTCATATTTAGTACTCATTCTTCATGTTTTGTGCTCATTTTTATGTTCAAAAATTTATTTTCATGTTTAATGCCCAAAATTTCATGTTAAAGCTAATAATTTTTCAGGTTTGAAGATTTTGTATGTTTATTGTCCAATTTTCAAGTTAATATATAAAAATTCAAGTGAGGCCAAATTAATATCAAATCTTTTGTCTCTATTGTAAAAGATAAAATTTATATTTAATGCTTATATTTTCATGTTTAATGTCCCAAATTTTCATAATTAATGACCAAACTTTCAAGTTACCGGATATTTAAATAAACAATTTTTTGAATTTTTTTAATATATTAAAAATTAATTAAGATTTAATCTCAGCCCTTGAATTCTCAACCAAATAGTACCCATGCCCTCAGTATATTAGCAATGCCCATATTGCAGAAGTTTGTGGCCTTACAAGTTACAATATCTGCCTTCCCTATTCGTTAAGTTAATTAACTTGTGTTTGGCTTCAATATTGCCCTTGCCAACCCATCATTGACATTAGTTTTAATGTTAGAGATGATAACTAAATTCGGATCCGGAAAAATTTGGATAGTAAGTAGTAGGTTCGACCAGACTATAAATAATTAAATCTAGATCCTAGATGTAAAATTTGGAATTCGGATTTTTTCCAGGTCCATGTGCAGGTTTAATAAAACTCGGACTCGTAAATCTGATATTTATTTTAATTTTTTTAATGAAATCCAAGCTTGAGACCCATCCTGAATTTAAATCCGACTGGACCCAGATTTGTGATATAAAAAAAAAATTGTTGAGACCTCCTAAATAATGTTTGTGTCTTCGCCACTTCTAAATCACCAACTGTTGTGAAATAAATTTAAAATAAAAACTTTTATTCATAAAAGAAATGTTCCATTTGGGATAAAGGTGCCGCCACTTCTAAATCACCAACTATTGTGACATAAAATTATTTTAAGATTTTCTTTATCAAGTAGTAATTTATTATCTGTTTAGTCATGAATTTAAATCATATAAACAACCATTCGGTTTAAAAAAAAAAAACAGGAATAAGACTATGCACATCAAGACGTTCTCCAAACTCAATTATAGTGGGAGCCTTGTATATATATTGAGTAATAGTTAAAAATTAAGTTAAAATGATGGAGGACATATGATTTTCGTAGTTTTAAAGGGCCATCGCTTGAGCTACATGTGTCCGCTTTCTGCCTATAATATATTGATTTAAAACTATCGAAAAGATCCCCAAATTCCTTTCTAAAATGCCTCAAATCGTATTTAGAAGTTTCATTTTTTCTATTTTCAGGATTTTTTTTTGGATTTGTTTCTTTTTATTTAGGAATCAGATTTTAATTTTATTTTCTTTCCTTGTTTTATGATTATTATGATAGTTTAATAATTCGAATTACCCTAGTTTGATAATTTCGAATTAATTAAGGTTTGGTATAAAATTATGTCAAAAAACAAGTTTTGTTTTTATCTTTTATTCAATAAATCATATTATTCTTTATGTTTTCTGCTTCGTCACTAAAGTACAATAATTATAAATGGACCCTAATGAAGAAACAATAATAACAAGTAGATTGATTTATGACATGCCATATTTGGAAGGGTAGTTGATTATTTTCAATAAAGAACTGTAAAAATCGTGTGTTGCAAATGCCAATCCTTTGAGTTGGCTTTGCAGCTCCTGGATAACTTTAGAAAGTGCTTTATGGTGTAATTTGGGTAACTCTAAACCATCTTCCAGGCAGGAACCTGCAAGTGTTTTGAAGGCTGGAACACAACCCAAAGGCGGCACATTTACAAACCCAAATTTTCTTCCTCCTTTCTTGTAAATTTCCTACACAGTAAACAAAATTATTAATATGTGTGAGTGAGAGAATGTATCCGTTTCTTTTGGGGGATCTCGTTGGGTCACATAATGTTCTGCTGGAGGCATATGTGGAACTATGTTATTATTTTGTGGCTGACAAATATGAGTCTTTAGTAGAAGCTTTTCAGATTTGCGATCCAACAGAATATTTTGCGATGTAATAGAACGTGTCTCATATTTATAAAATATGATATCCTGCCATAGAAATTGACTCTATATATATAGTTCGGTTCTAACGAGAGCATCCTCAAGTTGAGGATTTTGCTAAAATACAATAAAACACATATTTCAATAGATTAAAAGACAAACAACACTACTGTTAGATAGTGAAAGAAAGTCTTGAATTCACTCTATCTAAATTTACAATGGAAGAGACCTTTATATAGGCTACATAGAAAACCAAAATAGAAAAGGGAAAATGAATCATATACTTATGAAGAATAATAATGAATATAAGAAATATTTATCTAATAGGGAAATATAATAAAACCATGAATCCTAATGGTATTAGGAATTCTATTTTGGATATTGATTCCATATTCCTTAACATTCCTTAACACCCTCCCTCAAACTCAAGCTGGTAACGAAGGAGTAAGCTTGAGGTTGCATCTTGAAATTGGAGAGCGAGATTCTAAAACTGAAAATCTTGAAACTTGGAGGCTGGAAACCTTGAGATAATGGATGAGCTTTATCCTACGAAGCCCGAAGGGGGAGCCGAAGCCCAAGAGGATGCCGAAGCCGGAGAGCTTTAACCTACGAAGCCCGAAGGGGGAGCCGAAGCCCAAGTGGATGCCGAAGCCGGAAAGGGAGCGAAATCCCGAAAGAGAGCCGAAGCCCGAGAGTGCCGAAGCCAGAGGGGAGCGAAATCCCGAAAGAGAGCCGAAGCCGAAGAGGGAGCGAAATCCCGAAAGAGAGCCAAAGCCCGAAAGAGAGCCGAAGCCCGAGAGGGAGCGAAATCTCGAAATAAAACCGAAGCCGAAAAGGGAGCAAAATCCCGAAAGAGAGCCAAAGCGGAGAGGGAGCGAAATCCCGAAAGAGAGCCGAAGCCCGACAGAGAGCGGAAGCAAAATCTTAAAGAGAGTCAAAACCTGAAAGGAGCCGGCCAGAGCACACTTGTGAAGGGGTGGCGCGTGAGGTTCACGTGCCGATGGTGGCCGCGATCCCCACGCGCCGATGAAAGCAGAGAGAGTGAAACTAGAAAAAGGAGAACCTGGTGTCTCATACCATGTTAGATAATGAAAGAAAGTTTTGAATTCACACTATCTGAATTTACAATGGAAGAGACCTTTATATAGGCTACATAGAAAACCAAAATAGAAAAGTGAAAATGAATCATATACTTGTGAAGAATAATAATGAATATATGAAATATTTATCTAATAGGGAAATATAATAAAACCATGAATCCTAATGGTATTAGGAATTCTATTTTGGATATTGATTCCATATTTCTTAACATTCCTTAACAACTACATTGAAATATGTGTTTTCTCATTTTTTTAGTTGTAGTCATCCCCGTGTGTGTATGTATATGTATAGAGAGAGTTTTGTTTTAATGACTTCATTCAAATACAGAAAAACACATATTTTACTACCCTTTTTTTTTTGGAATCGTTGGAAACTCTACCGCCAAACCACCCCTTCCGGACTTAAGCAGAGCAAGTAAAACCTCTGGCTGTCTCAGGCTCTTACAAGAAACGCACTTCCTAAATTTGAACCCAAGACCTCAAGGTCAGATCCTGAGCTAAGTCCTACACCACCAAATCAGCCCATTCGGAACACATATTTCAATTCATTAAAAGATAAACGAATTGAATAGTCTGACTGAAGCACACTTGAGTTAGTGGTTAAAGGGACAAAGTAAGCATTTCCTCCACCGTTGAGCAAATAAACAGCATTGGATACCAATGTTTTAGCTGCTGCATCACCTAGTTTTTGCTTCAATTGTTCCTCCACTATCTTGAAATAACTTACCCGTGTTTCAAGGCTTATAACCTACAATTTAGAGAGAGAAAAACATTTACGTGAAGAAAAGATTGATAAAATTATCATTTAGAAATTAAGGTGATTTTACTCTACTCCATGGTCGTTTAATAAAAAGTCTAAATAATCTTCTCTCTTTTTTTTTTTCTTTTCAAACTTAATAGATGTATCTTTTAAGTTACAACCATGATACCAAATAACCAGGAAACAATCTTTTTATTTAAAAAAAAAAAGAGTAAAACAGTATACATCAATATCTTTTTTAAAACTGCATGTTTATAGTGAAAGCTTTGGTAGGATCACGATTCCAAGCAAAGCTTTAATCATTCAGATCACATACCAATCCTTGATGAATTTCAGCTTGAGCTCCGGCTCCGGCTGATGCAAAGTTCACCCCATTTGTAAATTCTTGGTTTGTAGATGGTAAAAATGTTGGAATCAAGGGTAACTTTGCAAAAACTCAGCTGCAAATATAAAGAATAAATTGATCAGTTAGTTACAATTATTCATTTCATTAATAAAAAAAATTACATTTTAGTTTATGCTTACCTATAAATTTAGAAATTATCCTTCCATCAGAAAACCTCTCAGTGGGATATTTGAAGAAAGTTTCACTATATGGAAAGCAATTTGCCTGATAATCTATAGTGGTATTTATATAGTTATTATTTCCTGCATCAAATAGAGAGTCACCAAAGATGAATAATGCTACATGTTTTCCCAGCGACGTCGATCGCGAGTGACGGTGGCCGGCATTGACAAGGCATGAGAGAATAATTTTCAAGAAACATATTATTAGGAACCTTAATCTTGTCATATAGAAGGCTATGCTTTCTCCTCTACTTGATTTTCACTGATATTTAAGGATAAAAAATTTATAGTTAATGAAATTGGGCATCTATCACATGTCTATCACATATCTCGTTGAAACCAATTCCTTCTTTCTGAGCATATCCTTTCACCACCAATCGTGCACGATACCGCTCCACTTGATCATTGCTATCTTGCTTGATCTTGTAGACCCATTTATTACCAATGGCTTTTCTTCCAAGTGGTAATAGTACTAGATCTCATGTATTATTTCGTTGCAAAACTTTTATTTCTTCTTACATTGCTGTCATCCACAAAGGTGCATTTATGTCTTTTGTAGCTTCATGGAAAGTTGATGGCTCTCTATCCTCTATTAGAATACAGTATGCAATGTTACTCTCCGTAACATACTCTGAGTGCCAACATGAAGGTCATCTCTCTCGAGTTGATCGACGGACTTCAGAAGCTTCAAACTCTACTGGTTGTACCTCGTGCTCTGGTGCTGCTTTAGAAGAATCTGAATTTTCTTGTTCTAGATTATTTTCCACCAGTATTGTTGTAGTCTCTGTACTTTTATTTGAAGTGTTATCATTTCCTTTTTTCTACAGTTGATCTTCTACAAATATCACATCTTTGCTGATGATGATCTTGTGGTAGTGGGATCCCACAATTGATACCCCTTTACTCCATCAGCATAACCCAAAAAAATACATTTTTTAGATTTTAGATCTAGCTTTGTTCTTTCTTGAGCGTTGTATGTCACGTACACAAGACAACCAAAAATGTGAAGAGATGAGTAATCAGTTGGCTTTCCGCTCCATATCTCCATTGGTGCCTTCAAATCTATTTATAACATAACATGCTGCATGAATTGCTTATGCCCAAAAACACTTTGGTAGACTAGCTGTTCTGAGCATAGCTCTAACTCGTTCCAGCGGCATTCTATTTATCTTTTCTTCCACTCCATTTTGTTGAGGAGTGTAAGGTGTAGTAGTCTGCCTTTTGATGCCTTCTTGCTGACAATATGCATCAAAATCCTGCTGCAATATTCTCCTCCATAATCTGTCCTTAAACACTTGATTCTCCTTCCAGTTTCAACTTCAATTTATGCTTTGAAGTTGAAACTGACATCACATCTGACTTATTTTTGATCGGGTACACCCAATATTTTCTAGAAAAGTCATCAATAAACGATATAAAATATTTTGCTTTCCCCAGAGATTGAATCGGTACTTCCCAAACATCAAAGTGAATCAACTCTAAAATTGTTTTACTCCGTACACTTGACTTGCTGAATTTTAATATGTTTTGCTTACTTATAATACAATTCTCACAAAACAGTAGACTAACCGTTTTCAAGCCTGGGAGTAGCTTTTGATTGACGAGAATCTTTATTCTTTGTTCTGCCATGTGGCATAGATTCTGGTGCCACAACATAGAAGTTTCCTCTCCAGAATCCAGTAATGCTAATGATACAGTTGCTTCCTGAATTGAGTCTCCCAAAAGTATATACAAGTTTGCTGAGATCTTTTCAGCTTTCAAAACAGTAGGTGCTCCTTTCACCATTTTAATACCCTGTTTTCAACAACGGTCTTGTATCTGAGGTCATCTAACTGTCCAACCGATAAAAGATTTTTCTTCATTCCCACAACATGTCGAACATCTTATACAGTGTAAATAGTACCATGGTACATCTTTATTTTGATGGCTCCAATCCCAATAATTTTCAAGGCATGATCATTGCTTAAAAAAACCGATCCTCCAGAGACAGGTTCACAATGACATAACCATTCTCTCCTAGAGGTCATGTGCCATGTTGCTGCAGAATCAACCAACCATGCATCACTTAGCTGTTTTCTGCTATCATTGGACACCATTGATACTTCACTGTAAATAGTGTCACTTTCTTGAGAAGTACTTGCAATACATCCCTGAGATTTTGTTGCAATAAGAGCTTTTTCTCCACCATTCTTCAGATTCCAACAATCTTTCTTGACGTGACCTTTCTTGCCACAGTTGTAGTATTTAATATTATTCTTACTTTTTAATTTTGATTTGCCATGATTTTGACTCCCACTTGAGCCACGTTCTGTTGATCTCCCTCTTGTCATCGCCAATGCTTCCACTTGTTGAGAATTGGATGATTTGTCTTCCTTATTTTTTCGCCTAGACTCTTCTTCCAGAGCAGCAGCTGCAACTTCGTCAAAGACTAGATTACTAGTGACAACATTACTTGTCAAGTTGATGATAAGTTGATCATACGAATCAAGAAGATTTTTAAGTAGAATCTCCGCACGTTCATTTGTTGATATACTATAATCCAACACAGTGAGTTGGGAAAATAGTGTATTCAAGTTGTTGATGTGATCCGTCATGGATATAGACTCATCTATTCGAAGAGTGTAAACTCTCATTTTCAAGAAGAACTTGTTGTGTAGTGACTTGACCTCGTACGCTTTGATAAGTGCATCTCAAACCTCTTTTGCAATCCTCTTCTCTGCAACACTGGCTAACATAATATCTGCTAAGGCTAGATGCAAGTTGCCTATAGCGTTGTCATCCATATCCTTCCATTTTTCATCGGTCATTCCACCTAGTGTCTCACCAATTGCCTCCAAGCAATTGTCTTTTCTCAAGATTGCTTTTATTTTAAGTTTCTATAGGGAAAAGTTGCTCCCGTTGAACTTCTCAATTTTGAACTTTTCTGCCATGTTTCTGATGACGATCAACTTCTCATTTGAACCGGATTTTTACTATTTCATCATGAATAGTACCGTATACGGGAATAGTATCATATGCTTGAATAGTACCATATATGTGAATAGTACTATATATGTGAATAGTATCGTATACGTGAATAATACTATACCGTATATGTGAATAGTCTCTATGAATAGTAACCCTGAACCAGAAGCGTTGATACCACTGTTAAGAGATCGTGGGTTGAAGTTGGCACACAAATAAAGTGAAATTGAGAGTAATTGTTAGTTCAGTAGGCGTTGCATACCATATAACAAATAATTAGGAGGCTTAGCCTACCATATAACAATACAATAATAATTAGGAGACTTGACCTACCATAAATATTATCAATAAAATAAAGCAATGAGATACAGATTTAATGTGGTATAACCCTCAATGTGAGAGAAACATTCACAGGCAAAAGTAGAAGGATTTCACTACGGTGGAAAGAATTTTACAACCTCTCTCTAAACTCAAGGAGTGAACAATCCCCCACTCTCTTAGAATAGGAGAACAACTCTCTCACAAACTCTTAAAAAAGAAACTATATTTTTTCTCTTAAAATACAAATGATTTGGTTGAGAATGTGATGATAAAAATAATGAAATGAAACATCTATTTATAAGCATGAAATTCACTGTGCAAATAGAGAATTCTAATATTTTATTATTTTCTTTTTAAGCATGTGGGACCTACCCGTATTTTTTATTATTTTTTTAATCATTGCACTGAAAGGCACAATGATTCTCATAAACCAACAGATTTTACATTTTCTAAACTTTTTATGATTTTGTTTTGAAACTTGATTAGGAATATATATGCCGTCATTTCATTTTCCATATAAAGATTAATGTGATATCTCACATCGCTAGCGGGGTGGATCTTAAATTAGTATATAAGTCATGAGCTTCTCTAACATAATAGATGTGTTTCGAGTTGCAAAGTCCAATTTATGTACCCAAAGAGGACTATATATATATATTCAAACTGTTAGGCTTTTTCTCCTTGCAAAAATGTTTTTAAAAATGAGTTTTACTTATGGATTTGTAACATGAAACCATTCTTAAAGTTAAACAGAGAAATTAGGCTTTTGAGCCTTAAAAATGAAAATAGCAATATGTAGCCAATGCTCCTATGGAGATTACAAACAGAAAAGAAAATGAAAAGGAGAGCAAACTGCAGTTCTTATGGCAGATTATTTTTTGGGCTTCATAAATTATCAGATTAGTATGCTGGGGTCACCCATATGAATGGCCTTCATGTTCGAGGTTGCTTGAAAATCTACCTAACAAAAAATACTTGTACTTTGCAAGTTGGGACATCAGATGCTTTAAATTTTTCATTTACCAAACAAGAATAACAATATCATTGTATTGTTGTAAAAACTTTATAGATATTTTTGGCTGCAGCATAAATTTAAGCAAGAATTGGGAGCTTTTAGGGGTCCCCCATCATACGCCTTAAAAGTGCTCGATCTCTGCAATAAATTTTGTAAAAATGCTCGATCTCTGCAATAATATCATAAGCAATAAATTTTTCATTTACCAAACAAGAATAACAATATCATTGTACTGTTGTAAAAACGCTCGATCTCTGCTCGCAACTCTCAGTTACCTCATAAACATGTGATACAGGAATGGGTGATCAGTTGTCACCCAGCAACAGACAAAGGGCTAAGTTGCTGCTACTAGCTAGCCTTATTTATTCAGAATTGCAGCCCCACAGCACAAAAGCTATTCAATCCATGCAAGTAAAACTTTGTTTGTTCATATAGTACTCCTCCAGTCAGTATTTGATAGGCTACGTTATTATATTTGGCCGTATCAATTCCCAAATTACGGTCTACTTGTCGAGAAAAGCTTATATGAGATATGCTTAATAGACCCCATATAATAAATATAAGATATGTATTATGTTGGAAATGGTGATCAAGCACCATTCACTTTTTGTATGAATATTTGATATTTATGCAATATAATATTTATTTTATCATGGTTATTTATTTATATGGTAAAACTCTTACTTTTATTTATATATTGTAAATCTAAGAGTTAGAGATTTCGAGTTACATTCGAAACCTTATATGAATTTAGTAAAGACCTAAGAGTTACAACATATGGTGATATAGTTGCAAGAGTTGTAAATGGTGTTGAGAAATATCACGCATTCTCTCGAATATAAATTGTTTCTGGTCTAGATATATTGACATGGGTCGGTCATTATATTGGTAAGACTAGTGCATTGTCTATATATGTAATGGACATATGGTCTGTCTCAACAGACTGTGAGCTTAGTGGAAGTTCGTATAGAAATGCAGATATTCATTAGTTGAATGAGTATTGAACAAACTCGTAAAAGATGACTAATAGATATTCCATAAAATTGTCAATAGTTATCTTTTCGAGTTGAGTAGTTATTGTGGTCCTTTGACTTGAGACACTACGGTGGTCTTGTGAGTGATTCTCTATGCCTGATACCATACATGTCAGAGACCTTTCATAGTCTGGCCTCTGGATGATTGTTAGGTATAGACCGATGCTCACGAAGATCGGTGTGTGTTAAGATGAGGATTCGTCAGTCTATATGGTTGGATTATTTTTCCAGAAATTTTTCCAAGTATATATTCTGGAAATCTTTTGGCCAAAAGTACGTCGAAGAAATTATTTCTTTGACATTATAAATAATATTGAAAATAATTTTGCATATTATTTATTAATGGAATATAAGGATGAAAAGTTTCATATATTGAGTAGATAAGGTTTTGACAGTTTAACTATAACCTTACTTAATTGGAAACGGAAATGACGAAGGGATTATACATTAGCTTTTTAACCTTGACTTGTATGGTTTGACTTGTCATATTATTTAGTCATGATTTGTAGGTGAACAAGCCTTTATGAAATATATATACAAGTATATGAGATATATATGTATATATATACGTAAAAACCGAACGTGTGCTGATCGGCGTAATCACACGCGTATAACGCAAGCGCACGTATCGTTCAAGTAGTATAAAAATATCGATCCCACAATGACTTAATTCATATTGTTGTTATTAATTATTGATACTATTTATTTGCAGGTATCTAATTATAGGGAGAAGGAAATTGATTGCTTTTGGTTGGTTGAATGTGGATTTGCTAATTAAAATAAAAACAGACTCAAAAGAAAATATTAAGGAAAATAAAAGAAAAAACTCAAAGATCTAGGGTTGTGACTCCACACAATATTATTAAAAAGATAAATTGATTCTCTTACTTATGTGTAATAAATCAGTTTGTTAACCTGGAACACGAAGATATGCAAAAGCCTATATCGATGGTCAGACGTAAATACCCAGTATAACCCAATTGAACCATATGTCTATGTCAACCAAATTACCTGGATTCATTAAGATCAAGTTCCAATTGTGGCTACCCCCGCCCGACAGATATATGTCTATCCTGTAAGGAAATCTATTAAAAGGTTATCTATCCTCAAGGAATATCGTGGGCTATTGAATCTAAGGCTGAAACCTAAAATCTCTATGTCTAGTTCATTTTAAGTTTACCATATCAATCTTATTAATGACCAATTAACAAGAAGCATTAAGCTTAAGACTCAAATAAACAAACTAAAGAATTACCCATAAAAAGAAAATCAATTATTAAGTGTGGATATTGTGTTTCATCACTTCCCTAGAATAAAAATAAAATGCTGGGGGGTTGGGGGATCCACTTTTACTATTTCTAATTTATAAATCCCTTATTATAATACATAATTTATCCATGATATTACCGACCGACCATATAGGTGGTATTCCTCATTAAGTCAGATTTTAATTAAGTCCAACCAGCCATAAAAGCGGTATTATTATTTGTCCATAAACCAGCCATATAGGCGGTAATTATCTGTCACCTAAAGACCAGCCATATAGGCGGTGTTACTTTATGTCAAATAAAACCAGCCATTAAGGCGGTAATCCTTTTAATTTGAATTATAATTTCATATTATAATTAAGGGAGATTAATCTAAATTAAAATAATAAAAGCTCCACCCTTCCCCCCAACAGAAATCTAACTACTAAACATAAAAGAAAATAGGAGAGGAAGAAGAACTACTGCTATTACTGAAAATAAAAATGCATAAATTAAATACTGAAAATAAATACAAACAAGATGCAATCCTTAAATTCCTTACAAAAACCTAAGGAAAGCATGAGAATTACAAATGAAATGGTTTGGTATTTATAGAAAAATCTAAAGGCTTCCACCAATTTCTCCACGAATTGCTCCGCTAAACACTCCACCAAACATGCCACAAAACACTCCACCAAACATGGCACCAAACAAGGCACCAAACATGGTTGCATGTTTGGTGGAAGTTTGACAAATTTTTATATTTTATATTTTATTTATTTTATTTTATATTTTGAAAATGACTATAGTAATTACTCAAAATATATTGGATTGTTCATCAATTTCGGCCTTCCAAACTTCATAATTCGAAAATATTTTGACTTTCACAGTTGTAGATCTTCGAGTCTTCTTTAATCTGCAACTTGAATCAGCTCAATCGGATATCGGATGAAAAAGTTATGGCCAAAATACGAAACTTTCGCAAAACTGGAATTTAGGACTGCACTTCGTGACGCGTATAGTAAAATTTCGTTTTTGACCTTTTTTCCTCCGGATTTCATCGTTTTAGCCCCGAGTTGATTCCATTAAGTCCTAATATTATTTTTATCTGCAAAATAAACAAAAACACATCAAAACGTTCATAAAACTCGAGAAACTATACAAAATATTAGGTTAAATGAGTGAGAAATAGTGATATAAATACCACTCATCATGTGCCTAGAGAGTTCCATTATATTGAGTTTACTTGTTGAGCACTAGGGCGACCTCTCGTCAAATATTGACAAAGTATTTTTTTTTGGTTTTTAGGATTAAATTGTTTAATCCGATAATTCTTGAGATGAATTGAATTAATTAATTTTATATCAAGAGTTGATATAAGTTTATTGTATAATAAATGTAAATTTGATTTACATTAAATTATTAATTATTTTGTGAATTAATTTAATTGTTAAATTAATATACAATATTAATTACTTAACTTATACAAATAAAGATTTTAATTAGTTAAAGTAACTAAGTTAAA
>SKCR01045304.1:0-55479 GCA_019454045.1 Zanthoxylum bungeanum
GGGATATTTAATGATTAAACCTTTTATATTGATACTGTCTCATATCATCTCAATACGGAACTAATCATATGGACTTTTGCCATTAATATATCAAAGTAAATAATTTTACAAAACGGCAAAAGGCAATTTCATTATCACATAGTTGATTTTGTACAATAATACAATATCATTTACAAAACAGTGACGCTATGGGTCATAATGTCTAACAAGCCCAACTAACATCCAATGTTTGTTTAATTAAAGTCCGATGGGCTTTCAATTGATTTAGTAAGGCTTGAGGCTTTGGTCAATGTGGGTCAACCCAATTACCAGGCTCAAATAAGGAATCACCCTTAAATGCCATAAAATAATTTCAAGCCCATAAGGCCCAATAAACATTTTAAAGCCATTTTACTATATTTGGACTTTATGAGTGATTAAGCCCAAATTGGATCCAATCCTTTTGGCCCAAATCTACTTGGCCAACAAGCCATTATGCCCAAATATAATAATACAAGCCCTAATATACAATTAAGCCATTAATAAATTTTAATATTCAAATTTTTAAAATTCAATTAATTAAAGTGTAAATCCATGATTAATCATTAAACCAAATATTTCAAAAAACACCAATTTAATTTATTAATCATCACTTGTTCAAAACACATGTCCAACATTTATTTGAACAAAAAAATCAAGTCCTTTAACATGCCATATTGCATTCGGCCAAGAGGGATTTTTTGGTTCGATTTGTTTTTCAATCCGATTGAATCACTAATCTAAGTCCCGTATATGTGTTAAGTCATCTAATGAACTTGTAAACAAAAAATCACAATCCAGTGCAAGAACATTCATATTCGGCCAAAGCAACAATTTTGGGGGAAAATCATCCAATGCATTTTTCTCAAAATTGATCATGTATAACATCATATTACATACATATAAGCATACTTTATCATCAAATCTCACAAGAACATGCTTCAGAGCAATGACCTCCATATTCGGCCAAAGCAACAATTTTGGGGAAAAATCATCCAATGCATTTTTCTCAAAATTGATCATGTATAACATCATATTACAACATATAAGCATACTTTATCATCAAATCTCACAAGAACATGCTTCAGAGCAATGACCTCCATATTCGGCCAAAGCAACATTTTGGGGAAAAATCATCCAATGCATTTTTCTCAAAATTGATCATGTATAATATCATATAACATACATATAAGCATACTTTATCATCAAATTTCACAAAAACATGCTTCAATCAATTTTCCCCAAATTAACCCTAATGTATTTCATGCTTAAACATGGCTCCATGATACCATTGTAGGTTTCTATTATTAGTCCCAAAGAAAGTATAAGCCAATGAAACACACGATTTATACATGCAAAGCTTGAAGCATGGCGGAATCATACTTACAAAGCTTATGATGAAAAATGATGAAGAAAATCCTTGAGTCTTCAAGGTGGAAACTTTCGGCCAAGAGCAAAAGGGAGAGAAACTTCAAGTCTTCAAGTATTCCAAGCTCCAAGGTTGTTTCCCTATCACCTCCTTTGATCCTTCATTGTGCTAGCAAAATGGAGAAGATGAAAAACAATTTTTCTTGCCTTGTTGAAGCTCACGGCGTGAGCAAGAAGAAGAGGGAGATAGGCTTTTGGTTTTCTTTTGTTTTTCTCTTTCTTGTTTCCAAAACCGTGAATGATGAGATAACAATTACCAAAAAATATTTGGTAAATATCCCTCCAAAAACGTGAAAAGGTTTTCCCTCCCAAAAAGCCATTAAATGGCCTCACCTACTTACATTGAGAATAGTGACAATGTATCATCCAATAAAGGTGACTAGATACATCCATCAACTAGTCGTGTCAAGTGATGAGACTTCGCGATGTGATTTGCGGGTCCCACTCGTTTCAAAATATGAATGTGTCTGCAAACACTTTCGGGCTCGGTTTCGCTAATTCCAAATTAACGAATTTCCGTCGCGACGTAAATTAAATAATAATGCCTAGCGAAATTACTATTCACATCGCTAACGAATTAATTCTAAATTAATTCGTTTGCCCGAATTAAAATCCAATTTTAATTCCGCGTCGAAATCTAATTTCGTTTAATATATCGTATATATTATTTTATCGATTAATTCCAAATTAATCGTTCTCTCTCCTAATTAGGCATTTTATCCAAGATAAAGTTTCTCCGTAATTAATCCAAGATTAATAAAGTTCGAATCAAATATCATAGGTGAATCTTCGGGAAGCGACCCAAGAGATCTCCAGATATGTTGGCAGTAAATACGGTCGTTGGATAATCCGAACACATACGTACCTCGTACTACGTTTTTACCGATTTTACAAGACAAGGTTGGCTTCTAGCAAAGCGCCATGCCTACCCAATTCTCCAGAAATATTCTTATTGGAATATTAGATCTTTATCAAGCGTAGTATACCGTAGTATCGCGTACATCGATCCAGTATCGGACGATCACATGTTAGGCCTGGGGCTGGAAATGTGTCAGCCCCGTACGAAACATATATCGGACATCAAACAACTAGTCTCTTTAAATCGGACAATCCTGACCTGGTCATATTGTCCCGACGGTTGCAACCTTTTATAGAGTACTAGTTCTGTATCCTGCGTGATCATCATCTCCATATGTCTGAAGTGATACTTCCATCTTGACATCACATCCAGTACACTACGATTCTCGATAAACCCAGAAGAGGTGTACACAGAACCGGTTAAAGCCCCGAACCACCAAAACCAAAGTTTACCGATTGTCGCAAGTACTAGCGATGCAAGTCTCAGGTTAAGATCATATACACCTACCCTGATGCGGCCTCCCATAGACACGTAGACATACTACCAATGGGATTCCGCGGGGTCTATCCAGAGCGAAGCTGTTTCCCGTACCATCGGTGAAACACAACCTCCTATCGCACTTGCATAAGTATCCAATACTTAAATATATGAGAACTATGTCGTTGTGCCATCACAACGTGCACAAGTGCAATACTAGTCTATTCCGCATTATCGATGTCCGATCTCGATAATACTCCGACTAGGGATATTTAATGATTAAACCTTTTATATTGATACTGTCTCATATCATCTCAATACGGAACTAATCATATGGACTTTTGCCATTAATATATCAAAGTAAATAATTTACAAAACGACAAAAGGCAATTTCATTATCACATAGTTAATTTTGTACAATAATACAATATCATTTACAAAACAGTGACGCTATGGGTCATAATGTCTAACAGTGAGTCCCACAACCGGTGTCAATCACCCAAGTAGAAGGTTCAGAGTTTTGAGAATATAGTTCAATCATATACAACATACCTGAAGCATTGGGCTTCTTGGCCTCTTGGGCTTCCCTAGCTTCCTTGGCTTTCAAGGATCTGCAGTCTTTCTTCCAATGACCTTTCTTTCTACAAAAGAAACATATCCCCTTTCCATTTTTCTTCTCCACCTTACCATTGAGCTTTAGGTGATCTGGAGCCTTTGCATTGCCCTTATTTTTCTTTGGGCCTCGTGGCTTCAGGTCCGTACCCGTAAGCATGACGGAGGTTTTAAGCTTCGATTTCAAGTCATTCTCTGTTTGCTTTATCAGATTGTGCAATTCTGCTAAAGTAGCTTCTTTATTAGATAGATGAAACTGCATAATAAAGTTAGAGAAGTGTTTTGGTAAGGACTGAAGAATTAGATCGTGACCTATCTCATGATCTATGATGAACTCGAGGTTGGCCAATTTTTCAATGTGGCCAATCATCTTAAGCACATGTCCACTAACAGATCCTTCATTATACCTTGTTTGGAATAAAACACATGACACTTGGAATCTCACGGTATGAACAGAAGTTGCATACAACTCCTTCAAGTGAAAGATGATGGTTTGAGCATCCATATCTTCGTGAGCTTTCTGAAGTTCGTCCGACATAGAGCCAAGCATTATACAAACTGCTTGCTCATCATCATCGACGTGTTTCTTCCAACCATCAAATATATTTTGGTCAGCATCTTCTGCGGGTACAGGGGGAAATGGTCTTTCAAGAACATAGAAAATCTTTTCTTGTCGTAAGACAATTTTAAGGTTCTAAACCAGTCATTGTAGTTGTCCCCTTTGAGCTTATGCTCATCAAGGATGGAACAAAGTGATATTCTGTTTGCCATTAGAATGTTTGTGAAATATTTTAACCCACCTGCTAAGAGAGAATGTTAAAATTAAGAATATGTTTTCATTAATGTTTCATAATAACATGGGCTTTTAATATTATGAAGTTTCTCTCACTCAATTGTTTTAAAATTTTAAGCAAATCGCATCAACCCCAATATGATGGATTTCTTGTGGGCAAGGATCCCATTATCATCATTTCACAACTCCGACTAGGGCCGGTTATTATAAAATACAATAATTAGGTAGGTTCCCAACCAATTTATGATATAAATCACAATTCCTTGATCATTGGGTTGGGCAATCAAACATCTCATAGCTTATGCTAGTCCTTGTGGACACCCACTCTTTGCCACTTACTTATAAGACCACGCCTAAGGGTCGCTGCGTCTTATGACTCAGAAAAGTCAAACCATTGTCAATAGTACGATTTAGGGACAAATTGGTATTGGTCAGTCTGGTAAAACCTAGTCCTGCCAATACGGTTTAAGCCCTTTGGGTCTATACTTTACAATGGGAGGAAAATTTTAGACGTAAATTATTATTGAGGATTTTAGCAAGTTTAAGTGAATAACTGTCAAATGGATTCCTCCATTGAAAATTCCCCAGAGGGAGGGTGGAGTGAACTCTCTTAAATACCCTTACCTCTTAGGCTCTTATTACCTTGGTGACAAGAATAAACAATAGATCCTCCAAATTAGTCCAACACTTTAAATATGCTTTAAGGTAAGCTTTGAGTAAATGATTATCTAGATGTCTTCACAGCTTTTTCTTTTGTCTATAAAAAGGTAGTGAGTGAAGGAAGACACCAAATCATTATCTAACTCTAGTAATACCTTTGGTTAAATTAACTTTAGTTTGGAAAGTTTTATTAATGCTTGGTCCCACCCCACTTGTATCTTTTATAATGTCTTTTATTATAAACAAGTGATTTATATTTATTAGCCTTAAAGATAATAAATCTCTAAGTTCATCACGGAATAATTACTTAGCTAAGGGATAAGCAATACACTCTCTATTTCCTTAGAAAGTCTCTAGATGCTTGCTCCCTAAAATAATCATGCCAATTCTAATCATACATAAAATCATCAAGCATATGGGTTTTAATATGTTGGAATTATTTTAGGCATTAAATAACTTTGATTAATATTTAATTATGATATTGCATTTTATTTTAATAAAATAAATTTACTATTCACATTTTTTACAGATGCGTGAACTTTAAATGCCATTTCACAATTCAAATCATAACCAAATCAAGCAACACTTGTGCCTAAGGTAAGTTCAGGGTGTTAGCTTTTCAACGAGCTTTTACACACACAATTTCGAGTTCAAAAGAGAGAGAACTAATCAAAACAAAAACGGCGCCCTGATACCACTGTTGGGAAACGCCCGCGAGTGCGAAGCAGAAAATTAAAAATTTTGATGCCGCTATCCCTTTGCCCAAGACCCATTTGTTTTGATTATTCTACAAGCCTAGGCATGTTACTATATATTCTAAGCATAAAAATTCATAAAACATGCAAAGAACATAAACTTAAACATGCTAACTATCATAAGAACTCTAATTAAAAATAAATAAAGAAAATATTTACTTGAACCAAAGACTCCTCCAATCCTCCCTCCAATCTACAAGCTTTTTGTTGTGATATTTTATATCGTATCGCAAGTGTACGGGGTTAATTTTTAGTATAAATAAGTTTAGAGTGTCGAACCCACAGGGATTGCGTTAACTCGCACTAAGTACTACAATTGATAATCCTAACTTTATTTAGAAAATAATTAAAAAACATTTAATTAAATAAATATAAAAATAATAAAATATGAGGAACTAATTCGATAGAGATTACGGATCCTGATTTCACCTAGCTGTCACATATGTATTTGTCATGTCAATTAATCCATGTTCAGTTATATTGTTTATAAGTCAAGACTCCTAAAATATCCACTCCCTCTCTCGAGTGCCGAGTGACAATATCATCAACTATAGACTTTGATATCTCTATAAAAATCCAATAGTTAACAACTCATTACGCTTTGTGATTCTCTATTAACGACTTCAAAGGACTACAGATTCTCTCGAACTCTATAAAACCTTAGGTCATATTCTCTAGATCCATTCAAAATCCCCTCTCTCGAGTGATAGATTCTAAACATATATCATCATATTTGTGGCCAGCAAACACAAAGCATTAAACTTAAAAAAATATAAATAAATCAATAAAACTTCATAACAAAATTAGCAAACAATACAGGGTTCAAGCATCAGTTACATCATTCTCCAAAATTAAAGAGTTTAGTTCATGACAAAAGATAAAAACAATGAATAACAAGTCATGAATCTAATGAAATCATTAGAGTTCTAAGAAAGAAACAATAAGATAAAACCCGAATTGAATCTCTTTCTCTTCGGACGTCATCACATTAATCTCCTCTTGTTGCTCTTCAATCCTCCTCCTTGGATCTCTAAGAATATGTATTTTGGTGTTTGTGTTGTGTATTAGCCTCCCCCCTTAATCTTGGACGAACTGTTCTATTTATAATAAAAGCCCTGGAGTCATTGGGTATCTTGAAACCCTAATTTCCACGTTCCTGATACGCGTCTGTCTTCTCCCGCAACGTCGCGGCTCTGTGAATTGGCGCCACAGCGCCATTCTCTCTGGAAAATGTATGGGTCTTACGTTTTGCAGGCGCCGCTTTCACGTGAATTATTTTTCTTTGCTTTCCTTTTATTAATTTGGTCAACTTTCTTTTGTAGACAAGCTTCGTCCACGTGTGCTTTTGATTTGGTCAACATTGGTGGCTGCCTTGTTATCTCATGTCATTCTCTTTTCAATTCTGGGCGCTGCGGCGCTAAGACTTGGACGCCGCAGCGACAGTGCACCCCGTTGTATAGATCTTTTCGAGTATATGCAAATTGATATATTATGGGTCTCATAACTCTTTCTAGATCAAAAGTTATAGCCTTTTTAAGTTCAGTGCGCAGCTGATGCTGGTTTTTACTGCTTCTTGAGTCTGATGCTCCCAATATGTCCCGAAACACGCGTAATTGATCCATTCTTCATGTTCTAATGCTTCCTACAAACAAGACATAAAATAAACTATAAATGACCATAATTGATATGGAAACTAACAAAATAATAAGCTAAGAGTACAAGAATAAGTGGGTATAAACCACACTTATCAAACACCCCCAAACTTAATATTTTGCTAGTCCCGAGCAAAATACAAAATAAAAACTAAATATAAATAAACAATTAACAATTACTAAATTAACTGAGCCACTTTCGTAGGGATCACAAATGCATTTAGCGTATGCAACAAGCCTTTAAACCCCTAGGCGACCCTAGTGGACGAGTTATAGTCTCGTGAGGGCTTACAGTTGACGATACCCACAAACGTCCTTTACACACAATAATGCAAAAATATAAAAATAACAAAAGAAATAGTCCTAATAGTTATGCATAATATTTTCCTCAAAGAATACTTATCAATAAAATCAGAGAACCTTTAAAGTACGCAATTGCAACTCGAATCCAAGTTCTTGAATAAATTATCTAAACCAGACTCACAATGTGTGTGTGCGTATAAAGGTTCATTCACAACTCGACTCATAAGTAAGCCAACTTAATGATTTTATTTAAAAATTGAGATCGATGGGTCAAACCAACCTAGATATCTCAATTATGCTCTGTAATTGCTTTATTTCGTGCTCAGTATGGTATGATTTTTCTTTTTGTCTTTTCTTGTCTCTTTTTACTTCTCTTTTGAACTTTTCAATTTTTTTTTCATCAACACACCTACCCGTTAAGGTAGCATTTCTCCTCATGGTGGTCCTAATACTGGCCCATGGGTAGCTTCACGCTTATCAGTTATAGATGGTTTATTTCTTTCTTTAGAGACTTTTTTTCTTTTATTTCTATCCATACCATACATCATAACACTAGCAAATCAAGATAGATATCTAAGCAAACGGTCATTCATCCATGCAATTTCTTCTCTTCACTAGTCACCTTGTCAACTACTTAAGTTCTTACTGCTAAAACCTATAATTGAGTGCTTACGAGTCAAACATAGATCAACTACTCAAGGCATCAGATAAAAGTAAATTGGGCACTTATCGTTTCTAAAATTTCACCCATAAACAAACAGTATCATCATATGATTTATGTTTTACTATCAAAGACTAAGAAACAAACAAATTTTTTTTAACAATAACTTAATAAATAACAAGTAAACAACATGAGCACACCCCTAAACTTAAAACTTGCATTGTCCTCAATGTAAGATAATATAAAAAAACCAGATTAAGGAACAACACTACCGTGCATGGAGTTGATCAGTTGCGCTCTTGCTGGTTAGAATTTGGTTACGCGGGCGTTGTGTGTCTCGTGTTATCTGCATAAATAGCATGCAAAACGAATAAATAAACACATAGCACACAATAAAATAAAAATTAAAAATAGAATTAAAGAAAATAATAATAAAATAAATACAAGGGTTGCCTCCCCGCTAGCACTAAGTTTAACGTCTTCAACCAGACGCAACCACCCAAAATGGTTATGCTGGCTTAAACATAGTGAACCGGATAATCTCATCTGCTTTCTTCTTTGGTATCCACCGGTTCTTATGACATGAAAAATACAGCTTGGCAGGTTGTGGTAATTTATCCATAGATGGTCCCCCTGGATATGTAGATTGTCCCCCAATGGGAAATTCTGGACTACACATTCGGCAAAATTGGCTCGGCCTCTTTTTTAACCTTCCAAGGATCATCTCCAAGTGAGCACTGACCTTTCTTTTCCTTTTTTTACGGCGCTTTGGGAGTGGTTTCAGGTTTAACTACGGAGAATCTTCCTTTATGCATGACTGCACTATATTGTGAAATTCTGCATCACCTTGAAAACTCGGCATGGCTCTGAAAACACTGAAGGTGATTTCTTCATCTTGACCTCTCATTATCAATTCACAATTGTTCTCTTCTTCTGTTACTGTTTCCTCCTGAAATACCATTTCATTTTCTTTACTACCTAAGTCCTGAGAGGTGTCTTTGAACTCTTTTCCGCTCCTACAGGTTATGATTTGACATTGCTTATTGGGGTTGACTTCAATATCACTCGGAAACACCCATGTCTATTGATTGGCCATGGAAGAAACAAGCAACCCAATTTGCGCTTCTAAAGAATTCATATTGGCCTCTATATTGCCCATTCTTGTTTCGATGTTATCCAGCCTTGACTCATTCTTCTCAAACCTCTCTGAAGCTGTAGCCACAAAGGTGCTCATGAGGTCTTCTAAGGAAGGTTTTTGCTCAGCTCTTGGATAATTGAAGCCATGAGGAGGTTGCAAAACGTTCTCCATATCAGCATATGAAAAATTCGAATGATAATAATTAGGCATAGGTCTGCCTCTATAGTTGTTGAAGTTCCGATTGTTCACATATTGTACTTGTTCAAATCCTGCTCCTCTATTGGGTAAAAGCATTCCATTAGCAGAAGCAGCTTCAATAGATGGTTGGCTCATTTGATTTGTCAATACTTCTAGATGAGTCGTGAGGGACGATACTTGAGCTATCAGTGCACCAATAGAATCTGTCATTGCTTCTTTTCCAACTCTCCTCGTACGAAAAAAAAAATAAAAAAAAAATAAAATAAAATAAAATAAAATAAAATAAAAAAAATAAAATAAAAATAAAAAAAATAATAAATAATAAAAACTAAAGCTAAGATTACTTGGTAGTAGTATTAATGTGAATTAAACAAACAATCACCGGCAACGGCGCCAAAAACTTGTTGTGATATTTTATGTCGTACCGCAAGTGTACGGTGTCTAGTTTTACTATAAATGAGTTTAGAGTTTCGAACCCACATGGATTGCGTTAACTCGCATTAAGTACTACAATTGCTAATCCTAACTTTATTTAGAAAATAATTAATAAAGATTTAATTAAATAAATATAAAAATAATAAAATAGGAGGAACTAATACGATAGAGATTCTGGATCCTGATTTCACCCAGCTGTCTCCTATGTATTTGTCATGCCAATTAATCCATGTTCAGTTATATTGTTTATAAGTCAAGACTCCTAAAATATCCACTATCTCTCTCTCGAGTGCCGAGTGAAAATATCATCAACTATAGACTTCGATATCTCTATAAAAATCCAATAGTTAACAACTCATTACGCTTTGTGATTCTCTATTAACGACCTCAAAAGACTACAGATTCTCTCGAACTCTATAAAAGCCTAGGTCATATTCTCTAGATCCATTCAAAATCCCCTCTCTCGAGTGATAGATTCTAAACATATATCATCATATTTATGGGCAGCAAACACAAAGCATTAAACTTAAAAGAATATAAATAAATCAATAAAACTTCATAACAAAATTAGCAAACAATACAGGGTTCAAGCATCAGTTGCATCATTCTCCAGAATTAATGAGTTTAGTTCATGACAAAAGATAAAAACAATGAATAACAAGTCATGAATCTAATGAAATCATTAGAGTTCTAAGAAAGAAACAAGAAGATAAAACCTGAATTGAATCTCTTCATTTTCGGACGTCACCTCTTTAATCTCCTATTCTTGCTCTCCAATCCTCCTCCTTGGATCTCTAAAAATATGTATTTTGGTGTTTGTGTTGTGTATTAGCCTCCCCCTTAATCTTGGACGAACTGTTCTATTTATAATAAAAGCCCTGGAGTCATTGGGTATCTTAAAACCCTAATTTCCACGTTCCTGATACGCGCATGTCTTCTCCCGCAGCGCCGCAGCTCTGTGAATTGGCGCCACAGCGCCATTCTCTCTGGAAAATATATGGGTCTTGCGTTTGGCAGGCGCCGCGGCGCCTAATTGTTGAGAACATCTGGCGCTGCAGCTCTTCTTCTTTTGCATTTGTTTGCTTCTCACGCCAGGGGCCCACATGTTTTTGCTTGGTCAACGTTTGCTGCTTCTTTCTCTCTTCTTTCACGTGCATTATTTTTCTTTGCTTTCCTTTTTATAATTTGGTCAACTTTCTTTTGTAGACAAGCTTGGCCCACTTGTGCTTTTGATTTGGTCAACATTGGTGGCTGCCTTGTTATCTCACGTCATTCTCTTTTCAATTCTGGGCGCTGCGGCGCTAAGATCTTTTCGAGTAGATACAAATTGATATATTATGGGTCTCATAACTCTTTCTAGATCAAAAGTTATAGCCTTTTTAAGTTCAGTGCGCAGCTGATGCTGGTTTTTACTACTTCTTGAGTTTGATGCTCCCAATATGTCCTGAAACACGCGTAATTGATCCATTATTCATCTTCTAATGCTTCCTACAAACAAGACATAAAATAAACTATAAATGACATTAATTGATATGGAAACTAACAAAATAATAAGCTAAGAGTACAAGAATAAGTGGGTATAAACCTCACTTATCACTTTTCTCGAACTCATCAAGCTCTTCTACGTTCCAAATAGCCACCCAAGTGTGTGGCCTCAAAAGGTGCGCACACCAAAGCCAAAACTTAACGGCAAGACTACGCCTTGAGTGCACGGGTATTTTGCCCTGGTGCTAGCCTAGGCAAGTACCTCAAAACTTTTAACTTGAGATTCCTCTAGTCAATTAGACTTAAGGATCCTCAAAATCAGTGGCTTACTCTTAAACTTTAGAGTTTCTCACTTATATAAACCCAATATATGAAAGGTTTTAGTGTAAAAATTTGTAAAGATTCTTTAGGTTTATATAGGTGCTCCAAAGACAACAAAATTAATTAAGAATCCGATGTGGGATAAATGCTAATTAAATCTTAGCCATTGGATCGTAATATAGTGGTTTAATGAGATTATAAAACCCTAATAAGAGTTTGGGCCGAATTGAAATTCAAAACAAATAAAATAAATTAAAATAAAATAAATTTACTATTCATGTTTTTTTTTTCTTATTCATTTTTCCAATTCCCAAAGTGCCCATATTTTCATTCACCAATCCCTAAGCAACTTTGGAACCTCATAAATGACCTGTTCAATAATTAAACACATTGAACCATTTATAAACAATTCCTACAACAATCATATATGCTGTTAAATTTGTACTGTGCACTGTTAACCATTGATTTCGACTTTGTTGTGTGTGACCTTTTGGGTTCCCCTCAAGTTGGACATTAAATGAATCGTGATAATTTAATCGAACATAAATTATCCCCCGATCAGATGGTCGTTAGATTTCAATGACCAAGGTTGACATCTAGCAACATGCCAAGGCCCCCAAATGAGAAGGAAAGATATATACTCATTCTGGATGCGATTTACATATGATACAATCCATCGCCTCACTGTATCCCCACCATTTGACCTAGGGTATGGAAAGTGTCTACCCATATAGTCAAAGGTATGATGTTGATAGTGTCATGAATCGTGCTAACCCAAGAATCTCACAGGATTCTTCCGTTGCGGCCACAGTCTCAAGCACTGATCACACATATCAACCCGCGAACTGGAATACTACTCTTATAAGAAAATATTATCCGAGAGAGTGGCGATTCTCTGTTGTATCTTTACAAACTTCATGTGTTTCAACAAATGACCCAATCAAACCCTTATGACCAGATCTTTTGAACCGGGGAAGGAGAATGTCAAAGTCATTTGATCCACACATAAGATTGTAAAGACCTCAAGTCTAAGGACTAGTCATACAATCGATACATGAAAGTTCTCACATACAAATGGGATAAACACTCCATGTGAAAACTTTCGACGGTCAGTTCGATGGACACGAGCAACTTATGCATCCATGTGATACACCAAGCGGACGGATCTCCTCTAGTAGCCTATGAGATCGGCTACCCCACTTAAGGGCGGATCATATCATAATGCTAGTCTCTCCACTTTGTGAACGCCCAGATTATTCACAAAAACTATGACAAGGAACGTTTGAGAGTAATGATTCTCATAAGACGTGGAAGCCATCATCTTATTACTCTAAGGGCTTTATTACAGTGTTTGATGATTCATATAATTTATGTAAGACACGTATAATAAAGATTGTCATTTTATTAATTAATGAAAATATTACAAATACATGTACATATAGTCCATCCACAAGTTGGGTATATGGCATATCCCTAACATTTTGGGTCGAGGCTAAGGTTTGAAACGGAAACTGATTGAGTGAGTTTGTGGCTGACAAGTGAGTCTGAATCCAATGAGGTGCTAATTTTAGAGTTTTTCCTTTCGGCATTCGTTTCCCGTGACTTCCACAGCTTTTCAGGTAGTGCCTCCATACGAGGCTCATCATTGGGCTCATGCAAAAATGCAGTGTCTACACTAGGTCCGGGTTTCCATCTTATATATCATGGAACACAGATGACCAGATGTAGCCAATTGATTGCCCGAACATTCTGTATGACAAATGCATGTCCGGTCGGACATAGATAATGTCCAATTGAATGTGCGGCGTTAATAAACTGGAAATAACAGATGCGAAGTAGATGACATATGTCTTGGAATTGGTTGTTTTTTTGGATTTTTTTAGGGTTTCTTTCCCTTCCACCATTTAACCTTACAACTTTCACAAAATTTTTAGTTGTGTTCTCATAAGAGACTCATCATCGGGCTATGGGTAAAAATACGATGTCTACACATGGGCATTAGATGGTGGAATACTTCCTCCTCCTTGTGAGCAGCAGACGCATAGATTTTAGACTCCTTATTCCTTGGTGCCATTCTTTCTTATTTGATTGAGTGAATTTTCTTGGGTTTGGTAATTGCAGAAAACCGTACAAAAAACTTTTCATTTCAGTTTCCTACATACGACGTCAATTGTTTGTGCAAGAATCGTCACAATCAATAGAATCACAAACAGTAAAAACTAAAATATTGATTCTAATAAAAACCTGAGTACTCTAGCCCAAATGTGCTATATTATTGCTTGGTTATCAAAAGATCGATCCTTTATTCTCATGATTTTTGTACTATTTATAATACTTTATTACAAGAAAAATAAACTGAAACCGGTTATATTCCATTCACGTTTCCCACTAACTGACCCACTCCTTAGAATTTCGGACCTTATTCTGGGCGGTTGTCCAACTTAAATAAATGAAAAGTAATTAATTGGTTGTCTGATTCCTTATTTAGGATATTTGTGTCATTAAGGAGTCGATATCCTAGGATAGTTCTTTGCACGATCTTTGCTTGTTTTTTCTAGAAGTGAATCTGAAACGGGGATCTTGCCAAAAGGTTATGGATCTAGACTCTGAATGAAGGTCTTGGTTTCAAGCCCTAACAGAAGCCTCTGAATCAGACTCTGGCGATGGTCTCTCGAAGTTGGACTTTGAAGAGAGATCCGATAATCAGACTCTGAGGAAATACTGAGATCAAACCCTGACGATAGCTCAAGACCTCATTCGCAGTGTATTTGATCACTTATTACACACCTAATTTCTCCCCATACAATACTAGAAAGCATCAAGCACACAGAATAAATCTGCACAAAATCTTGATTGAATAGCAATTAAAAAAAAACATCAATAAAAAATCTCACCTCTTTTCACTTAAAACTCACTTCATACTTCATACTTCATAGTGAAAAGGGGTTTCTTAAAAATATAATTCCTATGGTTAGCGGGTTTAAAGGGAAAGATAATTTTGATAATTGTTTTGGAGAGCGAACGGTTATTCATCATTTATTTTATTTGATTAATAGTTATTTAAATGTCAACCATTGGATCATATGTAAAAATGGATCTAGTGGTGATAAAATACCTTGGAGATGCTTCTAATTAGAGACTCTTTTTTTCGGGCGTATTTCCATCTGAGCGGTTTTGTGGAGTATTCAAAGCTCGACATGTCCAGTGTAGAGATCAAACTTTCCCGATCAAACCGAATATATCGCCCCTCTGTACGTATTAATTCTCTGGGTACTGTGTAGTGTAATGTGTCTTACTTTACTAGCATGTTGAATGAATTATAAAGCTGCTGATGAGTGATGATTATTAGTTCAGTTAATAAATTAATAAATTGTTGGATATATCAGGAACCTCTTCAAGGAAAAATTGTAATTAAATCTTATTCTTCCATTTCTCACTATGGAGTTCACCTCACCGTTAACGGATCCGCCAATTTGCAGGTTTCTTCTCCTAAACTTAAAAAATTTAATTTAAATAGATAACCGCGTTTTAACCTAATTACGAATTTTACATTATTTTTGCTTCAAGGTTCGAGGAGGATCAGCGGGTGTTATCGAGTCTTTGTATGGTGTTATTAAGCCAATTAAAATTGTGTAAGTTTTTTCTATTTGTTTATGCTTTTGTTCAGTTATTCAATTGAGGAGTTTCAATAGTCTGTTCACTTCTTTGCACAACTTCATTTGATATAACTGAAAATTTAATATGCCTTGCTGTTTATGGTGTGGTAGTCAATTGATGGCCTTTAAATGGTTTACCCTTCGTTTTTGTTTTGGTTTATTGTTTACTGGTTGGTAAACATCAACACAATTTTATTGATGGAGTTAATATCAATATGTTTAACTATATTAGTGTGTTGATATGGCTAATAAATGGGTGTTGAGGAGGCTCATAATTTATATTATGGAGGTCTGGTGTTAAGGGTTCTAAAATCCCTGTTGCTATACATGAAGCAATATGTGAGTTGCATTGAAGAAACTAGAAGATAGGCTTCTAAGCTGGATCTACAAAGTCTCTGTCAAATTTGGGAAGGTTTTGGTCATTTCGATGTAAATTTCTTTTGTAACTCATTAGAGTTGTGTCTGAGTCTTGGGCTTGCCTTTCTAAACAGCATTGAAAAGTAATTTACATCGAAATGACCTTTTGCTTTAATGATGCCACCATAAGCCAAGTTATTAGATCTAGCCATGTTTGCTTGATTACCATATGCCGCTTAGCAAAGAGGACTAGTGACTGTAGAAGCTTTTGTCATTTTCCAACACAAGGTGAAATTTCGTCAAACTTGAAATGCACAGCTCTTCATTATGAATATTAGACACAATTATTTGGTTCCTCAAAATATCTAGTTGCTGTTTTGATCAATTCCAAGCTCATTTTAAACTCAAATTTAAAAATGTTTGCATCGCATAACTAAAACAATTTGCTAACCCAGTGTCTTAAATGCTCAATGTTGCCTTAACTGCGTCCTTGTTTTGGCACTCCTTGAGCTCTAAAGCCTCCTCTCTCCCATTCTAGCTGAAATCCTTTTGCTATACAATCTCAAAATTTTTTCCTCCCTCCTTAGACACTGAAAGTCCTATCCAGCAGAGGTGGTTCTCAACATCCTAAAAAAACAGAAATTTTAGCAGTTGGTTGCAGTCAGTGTACTAAAAAGAAACTGAGTGCACCAAGCTCACTCACCAGGTTGAGTGGACTCCTTGAGCTCTAAAGCCTCCTCTCTCCCATTCTAGCTGAAATTCTTTTGCTATAAAATCTTAAAAATTTTTTCATCCCTCCTTAGACACTCAAAGTCCTTTCCAGCAAAGGTGGTTCTCAACATCCTTAAAAAAACAGAAATTTTAGCAGTTGGTTGCTGTCAGTGTACTAAAAAGAAACTGAGTGCACCGAGTTCACTCACCAGGTTGAGTGGAAACTTTGAGGGCTTTTAAATGGAGTTTTGAGTATGATAGGAAGGCTTCAAGAAGCTAAAAGTTTTAGGAGTTGTTTATGTAGGGTTCAGGTTGAGATTCGTATTGGATGGATAATGACCCTTAAAACAAGTTCCAGAGTAAGAATTTAATGTGAACTTTGGGTGAAGGTTACCGGATCTCTCTGATTTCACTCCGGTAGGAATGACCTTGAAACAGAACTGAAGCTTTTCTATGTTTGCTGGTTCAAAGAAAAACGAGCATGTCACAGGATATATTCTTTACAATTTGTGGTCGCATTTGGGTTGTGTTGTGGCTGATCTAAACTCTAAATAAATGAGGCTTAATATGAAGTTATGTTTATAAAATTGAGGTATTAGGATACTAATAAAATTATTTTTCTTCAAGTTTACTGCAGTTTTGTATTTGTGTAATAGATTTTTTTCCTTTTGTACTTTTAGTAGCTATTTCTTCATGTTGGATTTATATGGATATCTAAATCAAGTATTATACTTTTTTGTAAGCAGAAAGAAGAGCCATGCGATCAGAACTTCCGGAAAGATTGGTTCGGGTACAACTGAGGTAGTATTTTATTTATAATAATCTGGTTGTATTGGTATTTTGAATTTTAATACGATCTTATTATTGTTGATTTGGGATGGTTCTTATGAAATGTCTAATGTTTGGAAATTGCCAACAAATTCCCTCTAGCTTTTAAAATTGCTTTCGTCTTTAATGTTGTGTGAAAGTCTCGGTGTTTTATGTCTATACAAAGTGCCTTTTTTCACTAGTAATTGTTTACTTGAACAAAATATTTGTTCTCTCTGATACTTTTTTGTTAGCATCAGGATTGTTTCTTTCTTCCTGTCTTCACTTCACTGTATATTTGCTACTTGCATGCTTATACTTTAGTATTACCTGTACCTCTTTTTGTAGGATATGTATAATAGGCTTTACAATTTATCTGCATCTCCAAATTTTTTCTAGTATATATATATATATAAAGTACAAATACCTATTGCTTTCTTTTTAATTTATGCAACTTTTGTTTACTGTGGTAGATACCATTTTCCATGTACCTTAAGCAAACCAGAGAAGATAATTTAGAAAGATTTTATGAGACTTTCCATGGAGCAGATATTAACATCCAGGTGAGGATATTTCAAGGAGAAAATCTTGAAGGGTTGACATTTGCAGTGAGCTTGAAGTTGGCCTCTTAAATTTCCTCCATCTATTGCTTATTAATGTTTTATCAATCGCTTGATGATTAATGAATCCTGTAATAGTATTTGGTAACTGTAGATATAATAAGAGGATACCTGCATAAATCACTATCAGCAACAGTGGAATTCATTGTTGAAACTGATAAAGGTATTATTTGAATTTTATCTATTTTTAAAAATTATTGTTACTTTATTTATCTTGTTTTACCTTTTGAGATATGTTCTGAATTAATTTATCATGCTCTTCTTCTTGGTGTTAATATGTTCAGCTGATCTCCTCGAGCGACCAGTTTCTCCTCAGATGGTTATCTTTTACATTACTCAGGATACTCAAAGACATCCTTTACTCCCTGAACTTAAATCAGGTTTACTTGTGTTCTGATCTCCTGCAGTCACTTTTATGTGGTAACATTTAATTTAACTAGAAAACCTGCAAGAAAAACAGCAGTAATGTTGCGTACATAACGACCTTCCCCAGACCCTGCTTATAGCGGGAGCCTTGTGCACTAAGTACGACTTCTTTTATAAAACTTGTAGTGAACTGCTGAAACATAAGAGCAATTACGTTGTTATATATCTTTTGAAATATTTATAAAGACTGCATGATGTAGAACTTCGGCTGCAATACATTTGAATATCTGATTGATGCAACCCTTCTAAATCTCAGACTTTGGTGATATAGTTATGATGTGATAATGAAACTGACAAGATGTATGCTTGCAAAGGTGGATTTAAGGTGACGGGAAAAATGCCCACCCAATGTTCCCTGTCAGATCCTATCACTGGAGAGCTAATGGTAGAAGCATCTGCGGTTCCTATTCGCTCCATTGACATTCACCTGCTCCATGTGGAATCAATTCTTTTGGGAGAAAAAATTATATCTGAAACCTCTTTGATACAGACAACTCAGGCATGCAACAATCTGCATGTTATTTGATTTTATTTTTTTTACCTTGTAACTGTTGATTTGACATCTTTTATTTCTCATCATGTACCAGATAGCAGATGGAGATATCTGTCGTAACATGATTCTGCCTATCCATGTCGTACTCCCCCGTCTTTTGACTTGTCCAACTGTCTTAGCTGGGTGAGTTTCCAATTAGGCATAGATATTTCTGTTACTTCTAGAATGTTATCGTCTTTTATGTCGTATGCTGAAAACTGATATCCATAATACCATCTGTGTTATGCTTCCATCTGTTGACTTCTCAAATAGTCTTAGGTGACTTGCAAATTTTAGATGTTTCTCTTATATGTTGTTTGTTTCATCTAATTTTTTCCGGCGTTTCTTTTTCACTCACTGATAGAAATCATTTGCTAGTTTGGGTTTTGTCAATGAAGTTTGTCTTTCCATTTGCCGTTTAGCTCCCTTACAGCTCAGCACAATTATTATTTTTAACACTCAGCCCCAACATAAAGGATGGCCCAATGCACTAGGCTTCCCACACTATGGGCTCTAGGGAGGATTTAATAAGGTTATTTACATATTTTAATCCTCCCAAGAGCCTAGCTCACATTGTGGGAAGCCTCACTCGTCGGACCATCCTGTTGGGGCAGAGTGGGGTGTTGATTGTTGAGCTTTTCAGTTGAAAGATCTGTTGGTTTTTATTAAGGTCCCAAGATCAAACAAGACATGAAAATAATGCGTGAATACATCGACGAAGGTAGCGGAATACTTACATCGATCGGTTGAGTCGATTTGAAAACGTTTCAAGCCATGAAAGCTCACTGCCTTGTGCGCATGAACTGAGCAGTTTGCTCACTGGAATGAGCTGATTCGAGCCTCATTTCGGAGCTCCAAACTTCGACGGATGAGTCCCGCCTCATGGGTGAACCTCCCTAACACCTTCGCAATGTTCACAAGTGTGCTAGCACTTGATTTCATCAAATGAAATCACTCATTTGCTTCCCTATAGGTCACGCCAAAACTGGTATGAAACCAGTGAAGAAGAGCTTCAAAATGGCGTGAGGAGAAGTAAGAAAAGGGTGAGAGAGAGAGATGGAAAAAGTGAGTGAGACATATAAAGCATTTACCAAAAATGCATTATATATTTTCCAAAAAAAAAAAATATGCTAAAACCATTTACCAAATCATTTATCAAATAAAATAAAATGGTAAAAGTTATTAGCTTGTCACTATTCCACCAACTCCCATCACTATTCACATGTCACTTTAATAAAGTGATTTGATGTGTGTCATTCAATCAATCCATCAATCAAATCAATCAATCAATCAATCAATCACTCAAAGTGACTTTTGATTTGACGCTTGATGTGACGATTGATTTGACGCTTGATGTGACTTACGTCGTCGCACTCGAATTCGAAATACGAATGCGCTCGCAATCACACTCGGGCTCGGGTTCGTTAATTCCAAATTAACGATTTTTCCGTCGCGTCGTAATTAAATGATTACGCCTAGCGAATTCACTATTCACGTCGCTAACGAATTAATTCTAAATTAATTCGTTCGCCCGAATTAAAATCTAATTTTAATTCCGCGCCGAAATCTAATTTCGTTTAATATATCGAATATATTAATTTACCGATTAATTCCAAATTAATCGTTATCTCCCTCTTGACGATATTTTATCCTAGATAAAATATCTCCGTAATTAATCCTAGATTAATTTTCTCTTTCTTCTATATAATCCCAGATTATTAAAGAGTGCGAGTTATGCGTCATCAGTGCATTATCGGGAAGCGACCCATGAGATCCCCGGATAAATAGTAAGTAAATACGGTCGTCGGAATATCCGAATCACGTACGTACCAAGTACTACGTTCTACCGATTTATGAGACAAGGTCGACTCCTAGCAAAGCACCAAGTCTACCTAATTCTCCGGACATATCCATTTAAGAATATTAAGATCTGTATCAAGCGTAGTATACAATTGTATTGTATTGCGTATATCGATCCAGTATCGGACGATCACATGTTAGGCCTGGGGCTGGAAATGTGTCTGCCCCGTACGAAACATATATCGGACATCAAGCAACTAGTCTCTTTGAATCGGGCAATACTGACCTAGTCATATTGTCCCGACGGTTGCAACCTTTTATAGAGCACTAGTTCTGTATCCTGCGTGGTCATCAACTCCATATGTCTGAAGTGACACTTCCATCTTGACATCACACCCAGTGCACTACGATTCCTGATAAACCCAGAAGAGGTGAACACAGAACCAGTTTAGGTCCCCCAACCACCAAAACCAAAGTTTACCAATTGTCGCAAGTACTAGCGATGCAAGTCTCAGGTTAAGATCATATACACCTACCCTGATGCGGCCTCCCATAGACACGCAGACATACTACCAATGGGATTCCGCGGGGTCTATCCAGAGCGAAGCTGTTTCCCGTACCATCGGTGAAACACAACCTCCTATCGCACTTGCATAAGTATCCAATACTTATATATATGAGAACTATGCCGTTGTGCCCTCACAACGCACACAAGTGCAATACTAGCCTATTCCGCATTATCGATGTCCAGTCTCGATAATACTACGGCTAGGGATATTTAATGATTAATCCTTTGTGGACTGATACTGTCTCATATCATCTCAATCCAGGAACTAATCATAGGGACCTCTCTTCATTTATATATCTATGGTGATCTAATCACAAATGATGAGAGTGCAATTTCCTTATTACATAGTTAATTTGCTACAACAACACAATGATCTGTGCAAATAGTGACGCTATGGGTCATATTATCCAACAAGATCTGTAATATTGAAAGTTTGGTATTATGGAGATCAGTCACCATTCTCCAATTGGTTTGTTGGAGCATATACACTGCATGAGCATGATAACTGTTGTTTAATTCTTCTGTTGTGATTTTTTTGAAGAATCATCAATTAAATTTGTTTTCCCCTGTGGTGTTACTCTTTCTGCTAGGTTTTTCTTGTTAGCTAATAGCTGCTAATGAAATGTTCATGTTTTAGATCAATCATGGCTACTGGGATGGTTAATTGTTGATGCTAAACTAAACATTTATGTCATTTTTTTGTGCGCATGCTGTAGCTTTTTCTTTGATCAACTTCCTTGTAATCTTATGCAATGCAGACTCCTCAATAACAGTGTTCACTATTATGTTTTCCTTTTAAATGCTATGCACAGTCCATTTTCAGTCGAGTTCAAAGTTTCCATAGTTATCAACTTTCAATCAGAGCTGTCCAAATTGCATACAAAATCTGATCCAACAACTCCAAGACTTTGGGTTAGTACTGTTTAAGGCGTCAGTGTTATGTGATAGAATCTTTTTGTTGTATCTGAAACTTTTCAAATTTCAGCTGGCAATGGAAACTCTACCACTTGAACTCGTTCGAACGAACTGATGGGCAACTGTTTTAAGGCAACAATTGTTTGAGAGCATTTATGAATTGTATTGAGATTTCGGCTCTTGCAGTCATATCGGAAGAGACTGAATTCCACAAATTATTAGGGATGTACCCATTCCAGTTCAACTTATTATTAGGTGATATGTCTCATTTGCTCTAGTGCAAGTGAGAGATTGTTGACATTTAAGTCCTAAAGTTGTATCATGTCGAGAGTTTATTAATAAATAATTTATTTTTCTTTTTAATTATTCTCATTTATAAATTATGAGTGATATCGTTGTTTACTCATGTAATTTCAAATTTAGTATATGAGCGTCATATGTAAAAGAATTTAATCTGAAAGTCTGATTCAGATTCTGCTCTCACTGTTCTCAAAGTAGCGAACTGACCAGAGGGAGAAGCTCCGATTCCTTTTGTTGAAAGCGACTCTTCAAATATGAAATTAGTAATTTAAAATAGTTTGTAGAAAATAAAGAAAATGAGTACTTTATTTGTGATTTATCTATAGTTGTGGTTCATTTTATAAATATATGACGACTTTGATCCAAGATCGTTCATGTGACAACATGAGAATGGAGGCACCTTATGTGATATGATCAAATAGGATTGGACCTGGATGAAAATAAATATATTTTAAGATCCGTTAGATAAAGAAATTCATATCTATCTATTAGATGATCATATATGGGTTGAATTCAATCCTAAGTATATTAGGAACTCATGCATGGCTTACAAGGGTGAGATTGCTGTGGAATTCTCTATCAATAACTCTGTACTTTATGGGATGAAATTCACTCATTCTTGAGAGAAGTAGATGAGTATCTTCCTTAAGGGTTGATTCGGTACTTGAACGATTAGAGTGTTCAAGTTTTTATATTATGAATAGAAAGTTAAAATTCATAATAATATTGAATAAATTGTTAATTAGAGAATCAATGGTATTTAAGGCACAAAAAAAAATTAAAGAGATAACGAATATTATGAACCGGCTTTAATTATAAGATATACTTGTGGAGGGTAATTTGTATGAAATGATTATATCGATGTACATCGACATAGCTCGATTTATATAAAATATTTATAGTGATGAGAGTGCAATTTTAGGATTTTAGCAAAATAACCTAAAGTTAATAATTCAGAATATTTGATTAAAGTATTTTAATCAATATCTCGTGATTATTGGAGTTCGATGTTCTGGGTCCATTTAATCCTCATGCTATCTCGATACATTAAAAGAAACCACATTATAATTGGATAGTCCAACCAGAAGCTCATGTGAATAATTAAATAGTTATATAAAGTTTATTAATTATTATTATAATTAATAATTAATTTTTATTACATGAAAGCTATATTCAATTGTTTAATATAAAATTTCAAAAATAAATGATTATAAAATAATCATGATTAAATTTTAAAAAATTTAATTTTTAAATTTATGTTAAATAAATTATTTTGATAATTTAATTTTAAAATCAAAGATTTGATTGAATATCGTTGAAATTTGAAATTTGATTTTCAAAGATATTCGAGATATTTGATATCATGATATATCAATCAAAAAATTTTGATTACCTATAATAATGCCTAATGGCTGAAGTTTTGGTAGGTTTTAGGGTTAATATTGTAATTTTAATTATAAAAAGATTTAACCTAAAACCAAATTATAAAAAGTATAATATGTTTTTCTTTATTCATAATTAATAATTCTGTTCCAAACCGTAGCCACCATAGTTGAAAGGAAAAGAAATGTGTGACTATTTCCTTTAAAGTGTTTGGAGAAATTTATGAGTTTGAGAGAATCTATATTCGGATTTCTTGGTTACGAAACATGTTGACGGCTGATTTTGGTCTCAAGGGTAATAAGGGTTTTTTAGCCCGAGACAATCCTCCTCCAACTGTGAATTTATTTTGTTTGTGGGAAACTAAAAGCAAATTTGGCAAAAGACAGATAAATGCACCAATCAACAAAGAGATTTAACGTGGTTCGGCGGATTAGATCCAACCTACGTCCACGGGCACAGAACGGGCGATGTTTATTACCGAAATATGTTTCTCTGATCTGTCTTGTGTTTACAAGCCTAATCTCAATCCTTCCTTTTACGTATGCCTTCCCCCCTTATTTATACTAGTAAAGAAATCAGTTTTCTTTTCCCATAAGGATTCCTAGTTGAAACTACATTTACTTCATTTATCCTACTAGGACTCTGACTCACCAGTTTGCCCTATGAAAGTAGGATTACTTATCATCATGCCCGTAAAAATAAGATGTCTTATATTCTGGAGCATGTCTCGCCACATGTTCGGTCTTCATGAGGTCGGTCACAATGGTCTTTTGAACTGAGGATGCTACTATCGATCTGATAATGCCCAGTCATCCGATCTTAAGTGGTCGGTTTACCGATCATAAAGTGCTCGGCCCCTTACTGTTTGGCTTTTAGTGGTCGGGTCGGCATTAATGATTTTGACCAAGAAGGGAATTACTTTTTTACCCCTGTCGTACTACTTAAATATCATAGGACCTAAAAATACCATCAACATTTGTCCCATAGTTCTCGGTTCCAACGAGTATACAAGTTGGTGTCGGGAACTATATAAAAATAATAGTACTCCTGATGGAGTGACGGCTGACCTTTGTGAGGAGAAGTTTTATTGGCCTGTCACCACCATGTCCTCGGTACAACCAAGATGTTCGGTCTGACTTCTTTTCCCGCCAGAAGCAAAATCCCTTCATTACCCTTCTGTAAACCGTCCCTCGAGACATGCAACCGTCACATCCTCTTAAATGCCCATCAGATCTCTTCTAGGGTTTAACGGGAGCCTGCCACTTGTCAACCATCCGTCGTCCTCCCGCCAAAAATCAAACAATCTGACCGCCATTACCAACTCAAAGGACGCCCAATCTCAGCCGTTCATCCAATTCTGAAAGATCATTTAAAAAACGACACGTGGCGTATATCTGACGCTTTCGTTCAATCCAACGGTCACAAATGCATCGAACAGATTATAACAAAACGGAGTAAACACTGTTTCCTTCTTTCACGAACACTTCGAACTTTCCCAACCGTGAGAGCTCCTCTTTCCCGACTGTGACCAGTGAACTCAAAGAACAACCAGATCGCACCGAGCAATCTTCAATCCTTCCGAAAGAAACAAGTAAGTCTTCTGAACGACCTCCTTGCTTTGCTGTTTTTTTTTTGTGTAACATGTCCGGACTTTTGGTATTAGGGACACTTAGGTTTGTTCTGGGTCCTATGTTTGGTTTGATGTTGCTAGGGAGAGATTTATGGCTTGACTGATGTTTGTTTAGGGCACTTAGATCCCACAGGCTTAGTTTTAGAAATTAACTATAGTCTGACCTTCCCCCCTTTTTTATTTCTCGGGTGTCAGGTATGTCTGACAACAGGTCTTCCTCTGCAAACCCTGCTAGACCTCCGACCCCCCTGTTGAAGAGCTCTCCTCGAGCTCGGGGGCACCAAGCATAGAGGACCTCGACACTACCCCCACCCCTTCTGAAACTGAACAAGATACTTACCATCAGAGAATACCCCGGAAGGACCCAGAGCCCGGTGATTTTGACTGCTCGGCTTTGGACATGGATCGGCCATCCAAAATAACTGAAGACGATCTAGCACTGCTTCGGCAGCGATATGACATTCCGATAGATATCGCCCTTGAAGTCCCCGGTCCAATCGATCGTGCTAGTCAACCCGATGAGGGTTCGGTGGCTCTTCTCCTGGCTTTCTTTGAGTGTGGACTCCGACTGCCAATTCAACGTTATTTTGCCTGGATGCTGGCCGAGATGGAGATCGCCCCCTGCCAATTAAGCCTGAATAGTTGGAGGATTTTGGCCGGGCTACATGTGATTTGGAGTCGGGCGGGACTCAACAAACCCTCTCTTGAAGAAGCGAAGAGGTTGTATCGGTTGAAGGCCAACCCAAGAACACACCATGGTTGGTACTACCTTTCTGCTTACGCCGATTCGTCAAACATCATCGGCAAACTCCCCGACTCCAACAAAAACTTCAAAGATTTATGGTTCTGGGCCACAGGAGATTGGGGACGGGTCCTGAGATCATACGAATAGGAGGTTTCCGTCTCGGATATCTTTAGAGCGGGAGGTTAGGAATCTAACCCTTAGTGTCCCTGCTCTTGATTTTACGATAGGTTTCTAACTTCTTTGACTCTTCCCAGCTTGTTGGAGAGATGCTCCCAGGGTCTCCCTGTTGGTTATTTCTAAGGTCCCAAGATCAAATCAAGACATGAAATAATGTGTGAACACACCAACGGAGGTAGCGGAATACTCACATTGATCGGTAGAGTCGATTTGAAGACGAATCAAGGCCCAAAACGTACTGCCTTGCTCACGCCACTGCAACCAGTCCATGCTCACTGTCTTGGCAGTTTCGGGTCTCAAAACGAAGCTCCAAACTCCATCGGATGAGTCCCGCCTCATGGTCGAACCTCCCTACCACCTTCGCAAGACTTGTAAGTGTGCTAGCACTTGATTTCTCACCATGAGAAACCACTCTTGCTTCCCTTATTCACGTTTTTCTGGTTCAAAACCAGTGAGCATTGTGCCCATTTGGGCGTGAGAGAAGAGAGCATTTGAGAGAGATGAAATGTTTTGTGTTAAGTTAAAATGATTTACCAAAAATCAATTTATATTTATGCCATAATATTTATTAAATAAATAATAAAATTATGACACAAAACATGCAATGGCTTAGAGTGTCAAACACTCAATTTCCATGCAATAACATTGAGTGCATTCTACACTATCAACATGCAATGCATTATCATAAAATAATACATACAATGACATGTGTCATGTGGGCCCCACACGTTTCCAAATGAAAGTGGGCCCACGTGCACTCACGCGTTCGGGTTCGATATTTCCGAAATACCGAGCTTACGTCGCGACGTTAATTCAATCGAATTTAAATAAATAATTGCGCCTGGCGAAATTATTATTTACGTCGCTAACGAATTAATTCTAAATTAACTCGTTTGCCCGAATTAAAATCTAATTTTAATTCCGCGTCGAAATCTAATTTCGTCTAATATATCGAATATATTAATACATCGATTAATTCCGAATTAATCGTTCTCTCTCTTTAGACGACATTTTATCCCGGATAAAACATCTCCGTTATTAATCCTAGATTAATTCTCTCTCTCTCTTCTTTATAATCCCAGATTATTCAAGAGTGCGAGTTGTGCGTCATCGGTGGATTATCGGGAAGCGACCCATGAGATCCCGGAATAAGTTGGCAGTAAATACGGTCGTCGGAGTGCCCGAATCACGTACGTACCAAGTACTACGTTCTACCGATTTACGAGACAAGGTCGACTCCTAGCAAAGCACCAAGTCTTCCCAAGTTCTCCGGACATATTCATCAAAGAATATCTAGATCTGTATCAAGCGTAGTATACAATTGTATTGTGCGTATCGGCCCAGTATCGGATAATCACGTGCTAGGGCTGGGGCTGGATAAGTGTCTGCCCCGTCCGAAACACATATCGGATGTCTGGTAACTAGTCTCTATAATCGGATATTCATGACCTGGTCATAATATCACGATTGGATGCGCATCACTTAAGAGCACTAATACCGTATCCTGCGTGACATCATCTCCATTATGACTGGAGTGACACTTCCGTCTTGACATCACATCCAATACACTACGATTCTCTGATAAACCCAGAAGAGGTGAACACAGAACCAGTTAAGATCCCCCACCACCAAAACCAAAGTTTACCGATTGTCGTAAGTATTAGCGATGTAAGTCTCAGGTTAAGACTATACACACCTACCTTGATTTCGGCCTCCCATAGACACCTAGTCATAATACCAATGGGATTCCGAAGGGTCTATCCAGAGCGAAGCTGTTTCCCGTACCATCGGTGAAACACGACCTCCTATCGCACTTGCACAAGTATCCAATACTTATATATATGAGAACTATGCCGTTGTGCCCTCACAACGCGCACAAGTGCAATACTAGCCTATTCCGCATTATCGATGTCCAGTCTCGATAATACTACGGCTAGGGATATTTAATGATTAATCCTTCGTGGACTGATACTGTCTCATATCATCTCAATCCAGGAACTAATCATAGGGACCTCTCTTCATTTATATATCTATGGTGATCTAATCACAAATGATGAGAGTGCAATTTCCTTATTACATAGTTAATTTGCTACAACAACACAATGATCTGTGCAAATAGTGACGCTATGGGTCATATTATCCAACAATCTCCCACTTGGCACATAGCCAGTCACTCGAGTGTCTAACACCCGAACTATGTACAATTCGCTCAAATTGCTGAGGAAAGGTTTTCGTCAGCGGATTTGCTTAATTATCGTCTGACGCGATTTACACGATCATCACATCGCCACGATGTATGATCCGAACGAATCAGATGATATAGAAGTATATATCTGGATCGTCGATGAGACCTTTAATTCCTTAGCCTATGCGACGCCTAGCTCAGCTGCTAACAGAACTTTATCTAATCTTATTAGATTTATTTTCGACCCAGATGGTCTTCTATTGCTGCCTCAGCTGCAGCAATAATCCGCATTTGTTGTTTATATGGCAACAGTTATCTTGCTGGAAGATTTCCAGCTCACTGTCCCGTTATTCAAACTTTATAGTACCGTAGTATTTTAATTGTTTGGAAACTTGCAGTCACTTCAAGTTCTCCATCTCCATAGTTTAAGACAACATCTTTAGTTCTCTCAGATACTAACAGATGTGTTCTTAATCTTCAATTCAGTGACTATCACTTGGATTGACCCAATTGTGACTCCATATGCTCGAAGCGTATGAGACACCAATACAAGTACATTTTAAATGTACAATTTCCCAGAGAGTGTTAACAAACTCCAAATCTATCCCAGTAGATCTTTATTCCTTGAATAAAGGTTGTTACTCCCCAGAATTCTACGGAGAATTTCTATGAAGAATATCTATGAAAGCCAAGCTTTCACCAATTGCTTTATGGGAATTTCACTGTCAGTGCGCTCTCCCACTAACCTCCTTATATACACAAGAATTATTTCGTTTTGAGTCAAATCATAAACCATTATGATTATTTCAAAACGTCAGTTCCAAGAACCTTATGCTTGCATCAATCCAAACATGGATCGAATAACCCGCAAACCTTGTTTGTCGGTTATATAAAATCGTCAGGATGTTGTAAATATCCTCCAAAAGGTTTCCTTTTCAGGAAAGCGATTTTGATCTGTAACTGACAATTTCATAAATGAAATACGCAGTTATCAACAAGCATTTTCAAAATGGATTTACCATGGCAACAGGTAAAAAGGTTGAACCGTTATTAACACAATGTTGATAACGATACCTTTCCGTCAAAACCTTAGGTTTGCACGTTGGTATGTTGCCTTCCATGTATGTCTTCCTTGAAGACGTTAATGTACCATAGGCACAACGCCTTGTGGTACAACAACTAGTATCCAAAATAGTTGTTAACATGGAATCCATTCCGGACTCATGGCACTTTGCCATAACAGGGAGTCGATACCTCGTATCACTTCCTCAAACGTAGTCGGATGGTACACCTCCATAAGATTGACATCTTTATGAGGTTAGAGCAGAAACCCATACCCTAGGTTGTTTTCTGACTCTATCCGATCTACTAGTTCTTGTGTATTTGAAGATTAATGGTATAGATTCATCATAGATGAACTATTTGTGTTCCATTAAGGACTTCGTGCCTTGAACAGTATTACTCCGATTTTCATCGAGTATCACTATCCTCCCACTGACCACTGCATATCGATATTTCTCTCAGGAAAAACGCATGGTGAGCAACAATCACATTGTTCTCATGTGGGATTTATAAGTACTATACTTAAGGTTTCCCTTAGATAACCTATATTGGCACTTATCCAATTTGGGTCTTTAGTTTGGTATTATCCAAACGTCATGCCTGGCATACCCAAATTATCAGGAATGAGAAACCCCGTTTCTTCCCTGTTCATATCCTATATGATATCTGTCAAACAGATTTATATGGAACCTTATTCTAAATAAGTTTTGCACTGTTAATACATATCCTGTAGAAGGAAATAGTAGCTCAGAGCGACTCGTGATAAACCTTATCATGTCCAACAAAATTCGGTTTTAGTTCAGACACACCGTCTAACTGACGTGTCTCGGGAGGAGTCCTTATATGAAAGAATACCATACTCTTTCATTTATATATGAAACTTACTGCTTAAGTATTTTCCATTTCGGTCTTACCGTGGCGGAATAACACTATAGCCGATCTGTTTGTCTACTTCGTGTCGAAACTCTAAAGTTTCCGATCTGTGTTCTTCAAAAGAAACACATAACCACAACGTGATGTCACATCCGTTAAGGTCACGAAATTTCATGTTCACATCTAGCCTAGCTAGATATGGGCCCACTTACTTCACCATGAATAGGGCTAACAGATCGGTGGCCCTTTTACTATTACCAAGTAAATAGTATTTTAGGTATTTAACCTAATAAACTAGATTCGTAGACCTTATTTGAATAGTCAAATCAGTCCTAGTATCCACTCTTCAAAAGTGTGGATATACGAGTCTTGTTTAATTGTGTCCCAGACAACAATGCCACAAATAAGTCTATTGATCAAATCAATTTGAGCTATTTATTTGTCATTTTATATGTTTGAGATTTTATTTATATTCAAAATATAAATTATGTTATTTACATCTAATGTATTTATCTCAGTATCATCTTTATATAATGAAACACTTTAGTGTTTTAGAATATAAAGGTTTTATCCGTCGGATTAAATACTGATACAGAGATAATGTCTCTAGTCTAACTAGTTACATTATAACATTTCCTAATTTAAGTACATACCCAAAGGGTAGTTCCTAAACTTAGGTTTATGCGGTCGAAACAGCGACTTTCGTCCCGTTTCCGATTTGCAGAGAAATCTCGGCTTGAAGCCAGTATCCAGCTCACAGCGGATTCTGAACGTCAATACATATATTTTATGTACCACACTAAGTATTTAAAATCCAATTTTAATACTAGTAGTGAACATAACTTTGACAAATATTTAAAGTTAGAGCCTCGCCCTTTCTTTAATTCCTTCGTGTCTTCCATATCCAAATGGTAGTCACTTTGGGATATGTCAATTATCCTTTTCAATATTTCACAAACCTTTGGCCAAGCCTTGGTTTCGGAATATCGAAACGATGTGCACCTTGTGCTACATGCCCAATTGCAAACTTTGACTTTTCTCCACTAGAATAGTCAATTAATTCTCAAGAATTATTAATTGCAATTTTAATACTTTTAAATCTAAAGATAGATTTATTGTAAGTATATTAATTAAGCACTAAAGTCATCATCACATAAATCTTCCAAAGACTTTATGCTCTACTATTTGCTTAATTATGGGCTTAGTAATAATAAGTTATTTTATCAAATAAATTAACCTATTATCGATTCCCAATTGAAAATTAAATCATTTAAAACATTTAATCCAAGAATTATATATTTTAAATATTCAACCTTTTCAATTCTTTACTTGATTTTAATAGTCCAACTATTTAATCAATTATTAAGGTACTATTTATTATAATGATTACAATAATCCAATTATTTAATCAACTATAATTTTAATATTGATTACTATAATCCCATTATAAAATCAACTATCATTTAATTCAATTATATTGATTACTATAATCCAATTACAAAATCAACTATATATGAATGAGTTTGTATATAGTCCAACTATATATTTTAATATTGATTACTATAATCCCATTATAAAATCAACTATCATTTAATTCAATTATATTGATTACTATAATCCAATTACAAAATCAACTATATATTGAATGAGTTTGTATATAGTCCAACTATATATTTTTTAAAACAACATAAAATATTAGTCCGACTAATACTTTTGATTAATATGACGAGTAAAATATAAATGAGCGTGTTTAGCGAGTATTCGAACGAATGTTGCAAATTCAATACTTGCCTCCCACTATTTTTCGTCGAGCCTCTAACCCTCTGTGGAGTACTCGGGAAACCGCGTTTCCTAGTGGGCTAGGATCCTATTAAATAACACACAACCCTGACTTTGGTCAATAAAAAGCTGTATGCTATTTAACTAGGTAGATCTCACAGATCAATTGGATCTCATCCAATTCCTAGATCCGGTTAGGTGGACATCCAAGTCCGAAACATATGTATAATGTCAATGTATCCAATACATTTTCCCAACCATATCCTCCGAATCATCTAGGCCATGGCTTTGGCCAAAAACAAACCTAATGATTCCAGTTAAGCAGGACCCATTGACGAGGAAAGTTTCGTAATCAATGTCATTGGACAAAAAGTGATCTGACTTTGGCCAATAAAAATCACGATTTGGACAAGACACCGATATGCAACAAAACTCTCATGATTCAAGTACATCCTTGATTGACAAAGTCTTGACTTTGGTCAAAAACAAACCAATGCCAACTTCGGATCTTGAACAAGAATCATTCAATGGAAGGATATTTGCTTAATATAGATTGAGGGATTTTCGCGTACAAATTGGCTACCAATTTAATTATCTTTGTTAAGGTCTCATCATCATACACCCTTAAACATGCATTCTAAATACATAATAAAGCGAGTATGAAATAAAATAATAATGATATGCGGATGGATACTTAACACATTGATCCTAGATCAAATCTCTCCCTTTCTCACTCAAGCTAGCACTTGTACTACTTCTACCCGTTACACTACACTTCTAAAGAAACCTCATATACATAGAGGGGAATAGGTGAGAAGAGAATACAAAGAGAAAGAAGGTGATAAGGCTGGACACGCAGGTCCAATTTAATAAATCGAATTTATTACAACAATTTCTAAAATTGCCCACCCATCTAATATCCATCCGATATACATTATTCATTCAACACAACCACGTATTCACACACATATATATACAAACAAGACATGCTTTTACAACCAATCTAATCCAATTAATTAGTCTTTATTTAAAGTGATCATCCAATGTTCAAACAACGGTTTGATTTTGCACGAGTCCAACTCGATTGAGAATAAGTACATAAGGTACGAATTCACGAATTATATCGAACTACTTATTAAATCTAATTTTAATTCGTATTCAATACTAATTCAATTATTTAATTCCAAATTAAATGTTTACACTTTTAATATGCTTTAAAGACTTAGATTCTAAATCTAATCCTATTGGGTCTCAAAGCCCAACTAACATCCAATGTTAAATTCAATTCAAGTCAAATGGGCTTTCAATTGGTTTATTAAGGCTTGGGCTTTGGTCAATGTGGGTCAAACCCAATTACCAAGCCCAAATAAGGAATCACCCTTAAGTGCCATAAAACCAATTTTAAGCCCATAAGGCCCAATTAAATTTTTTAAAGCCCATTAATTAAATTTTAATATTCCAAACATTAAAGTCCAATTAATTAAAGTGTAATACCAAGATTAATATATTAAACCAAATATTTCAAAAATACCCATTTAATTTATTAATCATCTATTTTCAAAATAAATGTCCAACATTAATTTTAACAAAAAATCAACTCCTTTACATGTCCATTATGTATTCGGCCAAGGTGAGTTTTTTGTGCCGATTTGTTTTTCAATCCGATTGAATTACTAATCTACGTCCCGTACACGTTCTAAGTCATCCAATGATCTTAAACACAAAAAATTCCAATCCACTCCAAGTAGCAACACATTCGGCCAAGGCATGAATTTGGGGAAAAAAAATCATCCAATGCATTTTTCATAAAATGATTCAATTTTTATAACATCATGCTATATACATGTAAGCATTCTTATTAATCAAATTTCATAAGAACATGCTTCAATCAATTTCATCATACCATTCGGCCAAGGTTGGATTTTGGGGGGAAAATCATCCAATGCATTTTTCATAAAATTGATTCCATGTAACATCATTCTATATACATGCAAGCATACTTATTCATCAAATTTCACAAGAACATGCTTCAATCAATTTTACCAAATTTTAACCTAAAATTTCATGCTTGCAACATTAGCTCATGATGCCATTGTTGGTTATTCTAAGGTCCCAAGATCAAATCAAGACATGAAATAATGTGTGAACACACCAACGGAGGTAGCGGAATACTCACATTGATCGGTAGAGTCGATTTGAAGACGAATCAAGGCCAAAAACGTACTGCCTGCTCACGCCACTGCAACCAGTCCATGCTCACTGTCTTGGCAGTTTCGGGTCTCAAAATGAAGCTCCAAACTCCATCGGATGGTCCCGCCTCATGGTCGAACCTCCCTACCACCTTCGCAAGACTTGTAAGTGTGCTAGCACTTGATTTCTCACCATGAGAAACCACTCTTGCTTCCCTTATTCACGTTTTTCTGGTTCAAAACCAGTGAGCATTGTGCCCATTTGGGCGTGAGAGAAGAGAGCATTTGAGAGAGATGAAATGTTTTGTGTTAAGTTAAAATGATTTACCAAAAATCAATTTATATTTATGCCATAATATTTATTAAATAAATAATAAAATTATGACACAAAACATGCAATGGCTTAGAGTGTCAAACACTCAATTTCCATGCAATAACATTGAGTGCATTCTACACTATCAACATGCAATGCATTATCAATAAAATAATACATACAATGACATGTGTCATGTGGGCCCCACACGTTTCCAAATGAAAGTGGGCCCACGTGCACTCACGCGTTCGGGTTCGATATTTCCGAAATACCGAGCTTACGTCGCGACGTTAATTCAATCGAATTTAAATAAATAATTGCGCCTGGCGAAATTATTATTTACGTCGCTAACGAATTAATTCTAAATTAACTCGTTTGCCCGAATTAAAATCTAATTTTAATTCCGCGTCGAAATCTAATTTCGTCTAATATCGAATATATTAATACATCGATTAATTCCGAATTAATCGTTCTCTCTCTTTAGACGACATTTTATCCCGGATAAAACATCTCCGTTATTAATCCTAGATTAATTCTCTCTCTCTCTTCTTTATAATCCCAGATTATTCAAGAGTGCGAGTTGTGCGTCATCGGTGGATTATCGGGAAGCGACCCATGAGATCCCCGGATAAGTTGGCAGTAAATACGGTCGTCGGAGTGCCCGAATCACGTACGTACCAAGTACTACGTTCTACCGATTTACGAGACAAGGTCGACTCTTAGCAAAGCACCAAGTCTTCCCAAGTTCTCCGGACATATTCATCAAAGAATATCTAGATCTGTATCAAGCGTAGTATACAATTGTATTGTGCGTATCGGCCCAGTATCGGATAATCACGTGCTAGGGCTGGGGCTGGATAAGTGTCTGCCCCGTCCGAAACACATATCGGATGTCTGGTAACTAGTCTCTATAATCGGATATTCATGACCTGGTCATAATATCACGATTGGATGCGCATCACTTTAAGAGCACTAATACCGTATCCTGCGTGACATCATCTCCATTATGACTGGAGTGACACTTCCGTCTTGACATCACATCCAATACACTACGATTCTCTGATAAACCCAGAAGAGGTGAACACAGAACCAGTTAAGATCCCCCACCACCAAAACCAAAGTTTACCGATTGTCGTAAGTATTAGCGATGTAAGTCTCAGGTTAAGACTATACACACCTACCTTGATTTCGGCCTCCCATAGACACCTAGTCATAATACCAATGAGATTCCGAAGGGTCTATCCAGAGCGAAGCTGTTTCCCGTACCATCGGTGAAACACGACCTCCTATCGCACTTGCACAAGTATCCAATACTTATATATATGAGAACTATGCCGTTGTGCCCTCACAACGCGCACAAGTGCAATACTAGCCTATTCCGCATTATCGATGTCCAGTCTCGATAATACTACGGCTAGGGATATTTAATGATTAATCCTTCGTGGACTGATACTGTCTCATATCATCTCAATCCAGGAACTAATCATAGGGACCTCTCTTCATTTATATATCTGTGGTGATCTAATCACAAATGATGAGAGTGCAATTTCCTTATTACATAGTTAATTTGCTACAACAACACAATGATCTGTGCAAATAGTGACGCTATGGGTCATATTATCCAACACTCCCATCAGGTCCGGGCGCGGGCGCGGGTGCGCTGAGCTCGGGGATATGTCGTCCATTGGAAGCAATTGGTTAACGATGCGGCCTTTGTCGAGTCGGGCCTGATTCGGACTGCTCCTCTGAAGGTCCCGGGGGGGATAGGTAGATTATTACTAACCTTCTGACTGGTCCCTTTGTTTGCTTAGCATGATAATGATTTGAAATTATTCAGATTCTGGACTGACCACTTCTCTGCCCTTGCCTTTTGCAGGAATGTCGAAGAGGCCGAAATACCTTGACCAACTGGCTGGCGCAACAAAGAAAACCGGCCAGGTTGGCGCCGGGCCCTCTCAGAAACGACCAGCAAATGCCGAGGCCAGAAAGGTGATTGAAGAGGCAGCCCCGTCAGTTACCCAAAGCTTATTTACCCCTTCCAGGGCATCGCCAACAGTCTTCGCCTGACCCACCAGCCCATCAAAACCTACCAGAAAAAGGAGGCGTCCATTCGGGGCAAAGGAAGCAGAGCTGACTCGCGAGGTGGATGAGGAAAGGGTCCTGAGCAAGAGGCAGCCCGTTCGGAAGGAGAAGAAAGTGCCGGAGGGTTCCTCCAAAATACAGAAAGGCACCGTGATTCTTGGAGTAGAAGACCTTGGTCAAGACATCAGGGAGGCCACTTCTCACCTGGTGCCGGCCATCAACGAACTGGCCGAAGCGGTCCCTCCGGAAAAGATTTCGAGATATGAGGACCTCTCTCCCGAGGATGTAGTTACATTGTTATGCTCCCAGATGGCCAAGGTAGCCACACTTCCCTTATTCTCGCTGTGAGTTCATGACTTAGTTTGATTTTCTGATTTTCTGTTTCTTCTCGGCAGGCGACCTATCTGGCGTCCAAGAACAAGGATCTCCTCCTGAGTCTTTTATCCGAGGGTGGCCAAGCCTAGAGGCTCCAGAATCGACTTACTGAAATGGAGGCCAAGCTGGCCCATAAAGAAGAAAACATAAAAAATCCAGAGCTGGCTGCCGTTGAGGCCCATACCACAAATAAAGCTCTCAGGGCCGCCGCCTCTCTAGAGAGGAAAAATGTTGATGCCGCCAAGAAGGAATTGGAGGCTGCCCAGGCCGAAAACATGATCCTACAGGTGAAAGTGCGTAGCGTTGAGTCCAAGCTGAGGGCCAAAGATGAAGAGCTGGTACGGGCCCGGGACGAGCTTATGAGGAAGGAGGCTGAGTTCTAGGTCGAGAGGGACGTAATCAGACTGAGGGGTCGGGGATTGCTCCGAGATCATCCCGATGATATTGCCCAACCTGGATATGGGGCCTATCCACACGGCCATCCGCTTCTGCAAAGGGGAAATTTCACAGGAGGAGTTTCAAAGATGGCTACCCCTTTCTCCCGAAGAGGTGATGGACCCCGACCCCAGCTCCTGATGAGGACCCTGAGGCTCCTCTCCTGAAGAGAACTGACCTGAGGCTCCTGCTCCGGCCCCTGAAGCTATAATTGTCGGGACCTCTCAGGCTGTCAACGTGGAAGCCACCATCACTCCTCCCGAGGTCGAGCCAATCCACCTGCCATCCGAGCCTGCCGAGGAAGAGAAAATTGCCCATGCGCGGGCTGATCTATAAGGGGTAACCCGAACGGGGCCTCGTGTAATTCTGAACAGATTTTATTCTCTCTGTAATAACTTTTCACAAGTATATTTATATATGTGTTTAATCCATTTCTTGTATTTCATACTTGCTTCGGATGCTTCCCTGTAAACAATCACTCGCGGCCGGCCGACCCGAGCCGAGAATATGATATTGTGGTGAGACGAAACCCACCTCCGAGTTGAGGGAAACATTTGGCACTAGAGGAAATGTTACGTCCCCAGTCCAAAAGACAGACTCGGTGGGACGTAACCCGACCCCGAGCTGAGAGAAACAAAAATGGCCTCGGCGGCGCGAATCCAGCCCCGAGCCGAATAACCAAATGGCCTCGGCGGAACGAATCCAGCCCCGAGTCGATTACTCAAGCACTGGCCTCGGCGGAAAGAATCCAGCCCCGAGTCGAATAACCAAGTTGTCTCGGCAGAATGAATCCATCCCCGAGCCGAATAACCAAGTGGCTTCGGCGGAACGAATCTAGTCCCGAGCCGATTAATCAAGAGGCCTCGGCGGAACGAATCCAGCCCCGAGCCGACTAATTCTTGGGACTTATTCAGAAGGGAAGTGAATCAACCTTTGAAGCCCTATCGGATTTGGCATGGGCGTCCCCTTGCCAGACCAGCGAAAAAAAAAAACAAAACTTTAGAAAATAAAATCAAAAAATGGGGGTGACTTAACACTTATCCCAAAGCAACATCACAGATGCCTCAAGACAGCGTCTCGTCCGAACCAGGATTCGAATATTTCAATTCAGAGTCCTGGCGAACCAGGATTCGGATCAAAGAACGTTTAGGATGCTAAGGGCACATTCCTCTATACGTCAGGTCGCTATGGAGCCTGCATTTTGTTCGAGGGCTCATCCTTACAACGCTGGAGCAAGTATACGCCACAAGGGTGTAATTCTTCCTCGTGTTATGCTTCTCATGGATCCGAATGACCAAATAGGTAGGGATCAAAAGAGTGTCTGAAACATTAAGGGCATGCTCCTCCTTATGCTCGGTAACACTGGAGCAAGCAAACGCCACGATGGCATAATCCCTCATCGTGCTATGCTTCTCACGGATCCGAATGGCCGAATAGGTAGGGATCAAAGAGTGTTCGAAACATTAAGAGTATGCTCCTCCTTATGTTCGGTAACACTGGAGTAAGCAAACGCCACGAGGGTATAATCCCTCATCGTGCTATGCTTCTCACAGATCCAAATGGCCGAATAGGTAGGGATCAAAGAGTGTGAAATATTAAGGGTATGCTCCTCCTTATGTTCGGTAACACTGGAGAAAGCAAACGCCACCAGGGTATAATCCCTCATCGTGCTATGCTTCTCACGGATCCGCTGGTCAGACAATACATGTGGGAACACACTCCCTGCAGCCGTATTTCCCTAGCTGGCCAGACCGGCCATCTTACGGGGGCACTCCATCTCCGTGATTACCATCTCGAAATATCCCTTATGAATGCAAGTCATAGGGTAGTTCTGCTTCAGTTTCGGGGGTTTGACTTTACTACGAAAGGCTTCGCGTGCACCTTTATGCGCTTCATCCCTTGATGTAGTCCTGATCCTCAAAAATGACATGAGTTAGGTCGGAGTACTTATGCCCGGGGTTTTTTTGTAGCACTTGTGATTGGTATGTTACGGGTTTGGTGCTTTTCCTCATCCCGGATCATCCCTTCGCGTCGAGTATGTCCCTGAAATACTGAATATGACTTTCAAGTTTAATTTGAAAAAACGAGTGAAGATTTTCTTGACTGAAAAAGGAAAATTTTATTCATATTCGGGGACCTACTCCCTTCCTACAACTCTTCGCGGGACATTTTGGGAGATGGTTTATTTGATCTCCTAACCCCTGTCGGTTTTTTTTTTTAAAAAAAAAAAAAAGAAATAAAGAAAAAACCTATTGGAAGTACTTCCTCAATATCTCGGCGTTCCAAGGTTTTTTTAGCCGTGTGCCGTCCAACTGTTCCAAAGTATAGGCACCAGGCCTTACCACTTCCATAATTCTATAGGGCTCTTCCCACTTGGCACCTAGCGAACCTTCCTACGACCTTCGAGTGTTCAAGGTGACCCTTCGCAATACCAAGTCACCTGGAAGAAAAACACGGGTCCGAACTTTTTTGTTGTAGAAACAGCCATTCTTTGTTGATAGATTGCTGTCTTCATAGCCGAATTCTCCATCTTTTCTTCGATCAGGTCGAGATGACTTTTGATGAGTTCTTCATTCTGTTCGTCCTTATAATGCTGGACCCGGTGGGTAGTCATTCCGATCTGTGCTGGAATAACCGCTTCGCATCCGTATGATAATGAAAACGGAGTTTCCCCTGTGGAATCCTTACAGGTCGTCTGGTGTGCCCACAACACCTCTGGTAACTCCTGACAAATAAGCTCTTGCAGGCTCGAGCGAGCCGAGCTTTAAGATTGGATTGATGGTTTTGTTTGTCGCCTCTACCTGCCCATTAAACTTGGGATGGGCAGGTGAGGCGAACCTTAAGGCAATCTAGAGGTCTTCACAGAGCTTCCTGAAACCTTTGCTATCGAACTATTTCCATTATCGATGATGATAGCCCGAGGAATGCCGAACCTGCAGATAATATTCTTTCTCAAAAATCCGTAGCTTTCTTCTCTGTGATTGTGGATAGCGGTTCGGCTTCCACCCATTTGGTGAAATAATATATGGCAATAATGGCGTATTTCGCTTGCCCTCGCCCCTTCGGCATCGGTCCGATGATATCCAGCCCCCACTGGGCGAATGGCCAAGGGCTGGACAATGTGGTCAACTGTTCTGCGGGCTGGTTGTGAATATTGGCATTCTTCTGGCATCTCTCACATTTCCGGGCTACCCTCACTCCGTCATGATGCATGGTCGGCCAGTAGAACCCTTGCATTAAAGCTTTAAAGGCAATTGATTGTCCTCCGGCATGACTCCCACAGATTCCCGCATGAATTCCCTGAGCACATAGTCAGCCTCATCTTCTGCTAAAAATCTCAGAAGGGGTACCGTATAGCCCATTCGGTATAACACCCATTCGATTAGGGAGAACTTGGTGCTTTTGAATTTCAGTTTTCTCGCTTCCTTTTTAACTTCAAGTGTCTCCCCGATCTCCAGATATCTCCTGATTGGTTGCATCCATGAAGATTTGCTTTCCATATCCAATACCTCTACCTCGAGCTCTCCTACGTTTTTTTCTCGGAGGCAGATTAGAGGGACTATTCTAGGATTTTCCGACCTGATTGAAGATGCGAGCCGTGCTAAAGAGTCTGCCTCACAGTTGTTTTCCCGGCCGATTTGCTCAAAGCGTACATTCCTCATTTTCCCCACCAACATTTTTACCTCAGCCAAATAGGCTATCATACTCGGCTCCCTGGCTTGGAATTCTCCCTTCAGCTGCTGAATAGCCAGCTGGGAGTCGTTTCTTACAACTACGTCGTGGACGCCCATCACCGTGCATAACCTTAAACCGGCTAAAATTGCCTCATACTCTGCCTCATTATTTGTGGCCTCGAAGGCAAATCTCAAGGCGAACAACAATTCTTCACCTTTACCGTTTTTCAATACGATTCCGGCCCCATTACCTTGTGAGCTGGCAGATCCGTCTACTGACATCTCCCATTTGTCTTCCCCCACGGTTAGAATTTGGGGTTCTGTGAATTCAGCAACAAAGTCTGCTAGAGCCTGCCCTTTTACCGCTGCCCTCGGGAGGTAAGAAATGTCGTACTCACTCAACTCTATCGACCACTTCATTAACCTACCCGAGACCTCTGGTTTTTGTAAAATCTGCCTCAAAGGATAATCGGTATAAACCCCAATAGGATAGGCCTGGAAGTAAGGTCGTAACTTCCGGGCCGCAGTGATTAACAACAAGGCGACCAGCTCATGTGCTGGATATCTGGTCTCAACATCTAGTAAAGCTTTACTAACATAATACACTGGCCTTTGAACCTTATCGGCCTCTTGCACTAATACCGAACTTAATGCATGCTCTGAAACAGCTAAATATAAGTATAAGGCCTCACTTGGGGATGACTTTGCTAGAAGTGGGGGCTGCGTCAGGTATTGTTTTAACTGTAGGAAGGCCTCCTCGCATTCCGGCGTCCAGTTGACTTCCTTTTTTGCCTTCTTGATGACTTTGAAGAAGGGGTGGCACTTGTCGGTTGCTCGGGAAATAAATCGATTGAGCGCGGCCACCCTACCGGTCAGGCTTTGCACTTCTTTTATCGTCCTGGGAGATTTTAAGTCCAGGACGGCTTGGATTTTCTGCGGATTTGCTTCTATGCCTCGGGAGCTTACCATATAGCCCAAGAACTTTCCCGAGGCCACTCCGAAAGCACACTTCTCCGGGTTGAGTTTTAAATTATGCTTCCTCAGCAATTCAAAGGTTTTCTTCAGATCGGCCACGTGACACCCTGGCTCCTTAGACATTGTTATCATATCATCAACATATACCAGCATCGATGTGCCGATGAGTGGCTTAAAAATTTTGTTCACCAGCCTCTGAAAGGTTGCCCCCGCATTTTTCAATCCGAAGGGCATTACTTTATAACAGTAAAGCCCCTGATCGGTAAAAGATGTAGTCTTCTCATCGTCCTCATGATGCATCTTGACCTGGTTATATCCTGAGAAGGCATCCATGAAGCTTAGCAGTCCCTGACAGGCCGTTGAATCCACCAACTGATCTACGTTTGGTAGTGGGAAGTTGTCCTTCGGGCACGCTTTGTTGAGGTCGGTGAAATCCACACACATCCTCCATTTTCCATTGGATTTCTTTACTAATACCACATTTGATACCCACTCCGGGTATTTCACTTCTCTGATGAAACCAACTTTCAACAATTTTTCTACTTCGGCAGCCATTGCCCTGCACCGTTCTTGGTTAAAGGTTCTTCTTTTTTGCTTGACCGGTTTGTGTGATGGGCTTACTACCAAACGATGATTGATGAACTTCGGATCAATCACGGGCATGTCTTCGTGCCCCCATGCAAAGATGTCTGGGTACTCCTTCTGAAACTTCAGCAGATCCTGCTTCAGGACCTCGTCTAAGTCTCTCTCTATTTTTACATTCTTTCCAGGTCCGAAAAGTTCCATCACCTCTAATTCTTCGACTGCCCCTCGCAAGAAAGCCGGGCAGCTTTCTTTGGCCGAGGACCTGGATCGTTGCTTATTTCTTCCTCGTATTCGTTCCCTTGTCTTTTCGGGTACCTGCTTCAATGCAAAGGGTTTCCCTTGAGAGGGTGGTGAAACAGCTCCGAGCCACCTTCTGGCTTCCGCACACAATTCCAATCCCTTTTCGGGTGGGGAATTTCAACTTCAAGTAATAGCAAGACATTGCAGCCATTGTCTTCATCATGAAAGGCCGACCAACAATGACTTGGTAACTGCGCATGTAATCCACCATCGTGAAATTCATCATAATCGTCCGATTCCGGGTACGGGTTCCGATCGTCATTGCCAATTGTATCCTTCCCAATAGGACGACCGTTGAGCCCCCGAAGTCGTATAGAGGAGTCCCATCGTCGGCTAGAGTCGCATACTTCACACCAAGGCCGTCCAAAGCCTCCTTGGAGATTATATCCACCGCACTCCCGGGATCCACTAGGATTCTGTCTACCTCAGAATCGCCGATTGTCGCCTTGATTATTAATGCATCATCGTGGGGGAAACTCACCCATCGAGCATCCTCATCCGCGAACATTATTGGCACTGATCGACCACCTTGTATTTCCGAGGCCCGTTCTGTTTCTAACACTTCCAACCCCTGAGCTCGACTATAGTTTTTTCTTGACCGGTTAGAGTCCCCGGCCAGTGTCTTCCCTCATGCGATGATATTCACTTGTCGGTAATGTGCTCTCTGCCTGGCCGTCATAACTTCATGGTCAATATAATTATTCAAGTACCCATTCCGCGCCAGGTCTTCCATTTGCTCCCGCAAGTCTTTGCATCCATTCGTCATATGTCCCCTCAGATTATGATGCATGAAATAGGATTATTATTCCTTCTGTCTGGCAGGAATCTCCTGAGGTCAGGTTCTATCAATAGACATTTTCCATGGATTTCCATGACGATTTGCCCCAGTGGTTTATTCAGAGGAATATATGCCTCTTCCCCGGCCACATGGTTCACATGGGTTGAGATTCTCTTTTCCTGGTCATCCCGAAGTACCGGCTTGAATTCCATTCGCATCGGGGGTGGTTTTTTGAACTCCATGTCTGGCCTGCGAGGAGCTTCTGCCCTCGTCGTCCTCTCCCTGATAGCTGTCCCCCTCCGGGTGATTCTCTCCTCATCTTCCAACAAAATAAATTTCCGGGTTGTTTCCAGAGCGGTGGCATAATCCGGTGTACCCTGGATCCTTAGGTGAGTCCACAGTTTTCCGATCTTTAAGGCTCCCTTCAAACTCTCCAAGGTCTCGAGCGACTCATATCCTCCGACCTCGAGCACCATGCTATGACACCGCTCAATGAAAGCCTTCAGGGGTTCATCGTCCCCTTGTTTCATGAGCCTTAATTCCCCAATTGTCTTCTTTGGGACGCATGCCCCCTTGAAGTGCCGAACAACGACTTCCTGAGTTGCGCGAAGCTTCCGATGCTCCCTAGGGCTAGACTTATAAACCACAGAATGGCAGACCCCCCCAAGGTTAGGGGGAATACTTTGCAAACGGCATCCCCTACTACTCCTTGGACCTCCATCAACATGACAAAACTCTCAATATGGGATTTTAGATCAGTGTGGCCTTTGTAGGGCATCATGGACGACATGTTGAATCGTCTTGGGAACTTTACCGACCTTATTTCTTCTGTGAAGGGAGATTCAACCTCGCCGTCCCGAGCATCTCCCGTGTCTGTTTTGAGGTTCGCTCCCCACTTGGCCATTTCATTTCTTAACCAAGTTTTATACTGCCATCTGTGTTATCGTGCCGCCTCCTACGGCCTTCTTTGCGTCTGTCACCCCAGGTGCGGCGTTCCTCATGGCTTGAGATTTCCCGTCCTATTTCACCATCCTTCCTATCTCCCATTCTTTGCGTCTGTCTCCCATCTTCTTCTTCCCACGTATCCTCCGTTTGTAAATCTTTTTCTACCACTATGGACCTCATCCCGTAGGGACCCTTCCTCATCGGTTCATCGTCATCACTCACATCTGCGACCATTTTTCCTTTCGCTATTCCGCCTCTCCTCCGACTGGCTCCGGCTTCAAGCCTCTCATTATTCATCTCTTCCATCCTCTCCAATCTGTTCATTATGGATTTCAACAGGATTTGATTTTCCTCCATATCTTTCCTTATATTTTCCTCTATTTTCTCCATCCATTCTGCTATTGAACTCCCTGATGATTGGTGATTTCCACCTTCTGCCATCGTCTTAATACGCGAGCTGCTTTTTGTGAGATTCCCCACAGACGGCGCCATCTGTTGACGGCTGATTTTGGTCTCAAGGGTAATAAGGGTTTTTTACCCCCGAGACAATCCTCCTCCAACTGTTAATTTGTTTTGTTTGTGGGAAACTAAAAGAAAATTTGGCAAAAGACAGATAAATGCACCAATCAACAAAGAGATTTAACATGGTTCGGCGGATTAGATCCAACCTACGTCCACGGGCACAGAACGAGAGATGTTTATTACCGAAATATGTTTCTCTGATCTGTCTTGTGTTTACAAGCCTAATCCCAGTCCTTCCTTTTACGTATGCCTTCCCCCTTATTTATACTAGTAAAGAAATCAGTTTCCTTTTCCCATAAGGATTCCTAGTTGAAACTACATTTACTTCCTTTATCCTAGTAGGAATCTGACTCACCAGTTTGCCTTATGAAAGTAGGATTACTTATCATCTTGCCCGTAAAAATATGATGTCTTATTATTTGGAGCATGTCTCGCCATATGCTCAGTCTTCATGAGGTCGGTCACAATGGTCTTTTGAACTGAGGATGCTGCTATCGATCTGATAATGCCCGGTCATCCGATCTTAAGTGGTCGGTTTACCGATCATAAAGTGCTCGGCCCCTTACTGTTTGGCTTTTAGTGGTCGGGTCGGCATTAATGATCTTGACCAAGAAGGGAATTACCTTTTTACCCATGCCGTACTACTTAAATATCATAGGACCTGAAAATACCATCAACAAAACATAATATGAAAGATTGAATGAGGCCTTATTATTCTTCACTCATTCACGGTATCATCAAGGAAAATTTTACTGTAAACTTTTCGGTAATCATAGTCACAAACTATTCCAGCGAACAGATTTTCAACAAGTGAAAAGTTCTGGTATGCAGTTCAATTACTGTTTAAGAAATTTAAAAATAAAATAAAATAAAATAAAATCAGTTCCAGAATAGTATATTTTCGACAGTGTATTGGGGAGAGCTGGAAATTTTTTTCGTTTGTTTCTGATAGCTTAATGCATTTCAACTACGTGTGGTGATTTTCGGGGAAGTGTTCGCATGGAAATCCTTACATATACATGTTGGATCTGTTGGAAATTCTTCTAAATATTCATTAAGGGTAAATTTGTCCTTTTGTAGCATTGGGTGCTTGTGAGGGGTACAACCCTTTGGAGGGTTGCACCCCACCCCAAAGGGTGCCCTATTGGCACCCTTACATGCCTTATAAAAGGAGGCATTATATCCATTACAAAAGGAGGAGGAAAATTCGAATTTTAAAAAGACATTTTGTTTTGTTTATTGGTTTTTGGATAGAGTTTCACCATATTCTCAGTTCGAATACTTTTTAAGGAGTGCTCCTTAGACAAGAAGGAACCAAGTTATCCTGGGAGAACATGTGCTAATTGAATCCGTAAAGCACCTGTGACGGGGCCAATAAGTTCTTAAGGACAGAGAGATCTCGAATTGGATTCGCCATCACATTACACAGGTTTATTAGGATTTTCTGGTTTCAATCTTTTAGGGTTTTGCATGAATAGTAGATCTAGATTTCTGTTTCTGGTTTGAATTGTTGTGTAGCATGTTATTTGATGTTTAATGACACTTATTTTATAAAAATCTTAAGAACTTATTGGATTCTAGTGTTGTTAGATAGTAATTTGCATGCTAGGGTAGAAAACTTTCTGGGAAAATACGAACTGTGCATGAAAAACCCGTAGGGCGTTCGAACGCCCGAGGCACGCGAAGGAAAAAATCTGAAAATTCGTAAGAACGTTCGAACGCGTCTTCAAACGCAACTCGAACGCAAGCCTTCTGCCTAAGAACGTTCGAACGCGTCCTAAACGCGACTCGAACGGAAACTCTCTGGAATCATTCTGTTCGAACACGTTCTCGAACGCTATACGAATGTGAACTCTCTGGAATCATTTCGTTCGAATGCGTTATCAAACGCTACTCGAACGTGAACTCCTTGGAAACACATCGTTTGAACGCGTTGTCAAACGCAACACGAACGCACCCACACTGCCAGTCTTGTTCGAACATATATACGAACGTGACACTAACGAAATAATCCTGTAATTATTTTAAACTGCAAACTTAAATTAATATTAACTTAGTAAATCATATATTGTAACACATTAATCTTGGTAGTATAGATTTAAGTTATTAGGTTGTTCAATTATCACAAGCATACACATAGTGATAAAGTTGAAATTGATTGTGTGTTACATACTTGGTTGAGAATTTAAAGTGTAATCATACACAAGAAATTCCATCCAACCTTGATTGACTCTTACACATATCTACACATATTGTATATTGTACTATTGTATAAAGTGTAGTTCTGGGTTTGAATTGCTAATGAATCCTATTGAAAAAGTGTTTAGAGAATATTCTGTCTAAAATGCGATATTCATTTATTCATTTTTCTAAAGAATCTTTAGTTGAAATTCAAGGACTTGTGTTTATTGGAACCATCGTCCAATAGAACAACAAGTGGTTACCTAGTACATCACTTTGGAAAAGATCATTCGTTGATCGTTGTGCAATTTGTCTTTTGTAGACTAATTGACCCATATTGGATTTTCCAGTTACAAATGGCTAGTGGAAATATCACAGTACCAGTCTCTCATGGAGAAAAGCCGGAGAAATTTGGTGGGGCAAATTTCAAGCAGTGGCAGAGCAAAATATTGTTCTACCTGACAACTCTCCAGTTGGCTAAATTCTTCAAAGATCCTCCGGGTCATGTGGAGGGTGAATCTGAAATGGCCAAGGAAGAACGAGAACAGACTTGGATATCTGGAGACTTCTTATGCAAGAACTACCTTTTGGGTGGTCTTGACAATACCATGTACAATGTGTACCAAGGCATGACTTCTGCGAAGATTCTCTGGGAATATCTCGAGAAGAAGTATAAAACCGAGGATGCCGGACAAATGAAATTTGTCGTGGGTAGGTTCCTGGACTACAAGATGGTAGATTCAAGGATAGTGATGTCTCAGTTGGGTGAACTGCAGTTAATCATTCATGAAATACTGGATGAGGGTATGAAACTCTGTGAGATGTTTCAAGTTGCCGCCATAATTGAAAAGTTGCCTCCATCATGGAAGGACTTCACGAGCTATCTGAAACACAAAAAGAAGAAAATGAGCCTTGAAGACCTTAGTGTTCGATTGAGAATCGAGGAGGACAACAGGATGTCCGAGAAGGCCAGCTACAAGACTATGGAGTCTAAGGCCAACATCATTGAGGGTGTGAAGGGTAGCAAGAAAAGAAATAACAGTGGAGCTGATTCTTCGAACAAGAAGTTTAAGGGGAAATGCTACAACTGTGGAAAGAGCGGTCATATGTCAAATGACTGCAGAAACAAGAAGTCTCAGGACAAGGGCAAGAAAAAGAAAAATGAGGCCAATGTCACTGAGGGTGAGCAGCTGACTGATGATATCTCAGAGATGGAACTATCAGCAGTGGTAACCGAAGCCAACATAGTTGCTAATCCGAGGGAATGGTGGGTAGACACTGGGGCTACTCGTCATATCTGTGCAGATAGCAAGATGTTTTCCATGTACCAGAAGGTCGATGGCGGCGATCATCTGACAATGGGAAACTCGTCTACCTCTCAGATGGTTTGACAAGGCACAGTGGTTCTGAATATGACATCAGAAAATGAGCTAACATTGAGAAATGTACTGCACGTTTCGGATATTCGGAAGAACTTGGTCTCGGGTTCTCTTCTTAGTAAGGCTGGTTTTAAGATAGTATTTGTTTATGATAAGTTTGTAATGACAATGAATGATATGTATGTAGGAAAAGGTTACCTAACTGAGGGCTTTTTCAAACTAAATGTAATGACTGTTAATCGTGCAAATAATAAAGCTAGTACTTCTGCTTATATTATTGAGTCACAAGATGTATGGCATGAGAGGTTAGGACATGTTAATTATGATACCATGCGTAAATTAATTAACATGGACCTTATATCTAAAATTGCAATTGATAGCCAACATAAGTGTGAGGCATGCGTTGAAGCAAAAATGCATCGAACATCATTTCATTCTGTTGAACGTAGTTCTGAACCTTTAGAACTTGTACACACTGACGTGTGTGACATGAAAACAAGAGGCGGTAAAAAGTACTTTGTCACTTTTATCGATAAAAACACAAGATTATGCTATGTGTACTTGCTGAGAAGCAAAGTAGAAGCTATTGAGAGCTTTGTACACTATAAGAGCGAAGTTGAAAATCAACTTGGCAAGAAAGTCAAAAGAATCAGGAGTGATAGAGGTGGTGAATACGTTTCACCATTCGGTGAATATTGTTCTGTGCACGGAATTATTCACGAAACCACTGCTCCTTATTCTCCTCAATAGAACGGAATTACGGAGCGCAAAAACTGAACGTTGAAGGAAATGATGAACGACATGTTGACAAGTTTGGGTCTACCCCAGAACTTGTGGGGGAAAGCCTTGCTTTCCGCGAACTACGTTCTTAACAAGCTTCCTCACAGAAGGTTGGACAAGACACCATATGAGTTTTAGAAAGGTTTAGTACCTTCCTACAAATATCTAAAAGTGTGGGGGTGTCTTGCCAAAGTAATGGTTCCTAAACCTAAGAAGGTTAGAATATGACCCAAAACTATTGATTGTATATTCATTGGATATGCTCGCAACAAGAGTGCGTATTGATTCTTGGTACACAAGTCGAAGATTCTTGACATCAATCCGAACATGATAATTGAGTCAATGAATACGACATTTTTTGAAGAGACGTTTCCTTGCAAGGAAAGACAGATAACAAAGTCTCTCAAAAGAACAGTTGATACTGTCAAGGACAGTGATCAGGTTGACCAAGAATCAGATCAACGTGAAAATGGTGAGACAATCGAGCCTAGACGTAGCAAAACAGCTAGAATGTCTAAGTCGTCTGGTCCCGATTTTCTAACATACTTGTTAGAAAATGAGCCTCAAAGCTACAAAGAAGCTATGGCTTCTCCGGAGGCACCTCTTCGGAAAGAGGCTATAACAGTGAGATTGATTCAATCCTACAGAACCATACTTGGGAGTTGGTTGATCTTCCACCAGGTTGTAAGTCACTGGGCTACAAATGGATATTCAAAAGGAAGATGAAAACGAATGGATCAATAGATAATTACCAGGCGAGACTTGTCATAAAAGGTTATAGACAAAAGGAATGCCTTGATTACTTTGACACCTATTCATCAGTGACTCGTATCACATCGATAAGAATGCTCATAGCCATAGTAGCTATATTTGGTCTCGAAATACATCAAATGAATGTAAAGACGGCATTTTGAATGGTGAATTGGATGAAGAGATTTACATGGAACAACCAGAATGGTTTAGTGTTCCTGGACAAGAACAGAAGGTGTGCAAACTTGTAAAATCCTTGTACGGATTAAAACAAGCACCTAAACAATGGCATGAGAATTTGACAAAGAAATGTTCTCAAGTGGGTTCAAAACCAATGAGTGTGATAAGTGTGTGTAGGCATTGCATTTTCGCATGTGAAACCCGATGATGAGTCTCAGTTGGCGGCAATACCTTTTTAGCTAAGGATATTGCGGGAAACGGAGGTCGGAAGGGGAAATTCAGAATAAGTACGTCATCTAGTTCATTTCACAAGTTCACTGTCTTCGTTAGTGCTGCGTTCGTTACTTTGTTTGAACGCAGGCAGATTGCGGACGTTCGTGCCGCGTTCGAATTGGCGTTCGAACGGAGTCGGTATTTCTGGTTTTGCTGCTAGCCTCGTACCCCAGCCCAATTAGCCCCCTAAAGCCCATAAAACACATCCCAATTTAATTAAATTAAACATTAAATATTAAATAAAATATTTAAACCATTTACCAATTAAATAAAACATAAAATATAATCATACCCAATAAGATAAATCAAATATATTAACTTCCTAACTACACAAATCACATACTAAATTAAAAAGATGTCATGCCTAATTAAAAGCATTCATAACAAATTAAAGATATTGACTTCCTATTCTAGCCAAGATTAGTCCCCCCTCAATCTTTGACTTTCCTTGCTCAACACCAAATCATATCTCTCTTTAATGCCAAAATCCATTCCTTGTGAGACAAGGTGAAGCCCTAGCCTTCTCTATATAAACAACCCCTAACCTAGCCACCCCTCCTCTCGAATCTCTCTAGCTCATACACTACTCACACGCAAGTCACAACAAGAAACCTTAAGACATCACACGCCAATCACAAGAAAGATAGCAAATCATTCCCTTCATCCTTACCCACACATCACCGAAAAAACACAACCAAACACAGCAGCCCAAAAATCCCTTGAAACAGCAACCTAAACTACACTTATAATCCTTGAAATAAACACAAAAAACCACACTAAAAGAACCACGAAAAATACTCGAAACAGTCCACTAAAACAGTAAGCATAAATACAGAGGAAACGGCAGCAAAACCACAAGGAAACAGCAGTAAAACGGAGTCGAAACAGTAGCTCGAGTGGCCGAACAGCGAAGGAAAAGGCAAACCAGTGAACCAGAAAAGTTGCGGAGCTTTCCCCCTTCCGATCTGCGTGAAATGCGAGTCCGAGAGACGGCTTAAAAGGTTAGACCTGAGGGTACTTCCCACACTCATCTTCATTTGATTCTTGTTATTTATTCTGACTGTACTTTAATTCTTTGTTGAATATTGTTTGTGTATGATGTGTGTTGTGGTATTGGATGAATGGAAGAGTGTCGTCTCTTGTGGTATATAGGATGGAAACCCAGACGTAAATTTCGTAGCCGAATCCGAATGGACGGTAGTGTGGTCTATACTTGGGATACAACTCCACGTACCACTTGAGTAAACGGCACCTTCTTTTGTTTCATGTTGGATTGATTTATCTATATTTTTTCGTTACTTGAATTATGTATGTTGCTTATTTATATATGATACAATCGAGTGCATGGGCTTAGTAAGTGCGATGAAAGGTCCCCTAATTGGAGGGGTTAAAATCCTTTACCACGATGCTTTGCCGCGCCGGTTGATGTGTGTTCGGTTGAATGCAAGATACGTTCAATCGGGCATACTAGTTTGATATTATTGCTTTCAATTCTTTGTATGCATGATTCAATCGAGCGCATGGGCTTAGTAAGTGGAACGAAAGATCCCCTATGGGGAAGGGTTAAAGCCCTTTACCACGATGCTTCACCGCGCCGGTTGATGTGTGTTCGGTTGAATGCAAGACACGTTCAATCGGGCATACTAGTTTGATATTATTGCTTTCAATTCTATGTATGCATGATTCAATCGAGCGCATGGGCTTAGAAAGTGGAATGAAAGATCCCCTACGGGGAGGGGTTAAAGCCCTCTACCACGATGCTTTGCCGCGCCGATTGATGTGTGTTCGGTTGAATGCAAGATACGTTCAATCGGACATGCTGAGCTTGACATTGTTGTCTTTATTCTTTGTGTTACATGCTTCAGGTCTGGTTCCGTTCGAACGCGTTCTCAAACGCTACACGAACGCGAACCTTCTGTTTATCATTCGAATGCATTTTCAAACGCTACGCGAATGCACACACACTTCCTTAGTCTCATCATGCATCAGGTCTGGTTCTGTTCGAATGCGTTCTCGAACGCTACACGAACGCGAACCTTCTGTTTACCGTTCGAACGCGTTCTCGAACGCTACGTGAACGCACACGCACTTTCTTAGTCTTATCATGCATCAGGTCTGGTTCCGTTCGAACGTGTTATTAAACGCCAAACGAACGTGAACCTTCTGTTTACCGTTCGAACGCGTTTACGAACGCTACAAACGAATGCGAACACACTGAACTGAGACATATTCATCACATGCCATGAATAATTGTTTCTTAGGTGATTTTTTATGAAATCCCATATAGTCATTCTTATCTTTGTGCACATCATAATGAAAAGCATGTTTATTCCATTAGTTGTGTCATTTGCCTTAGTCTTGATTTAACGCATTACGATTCATACACCTATGTCATGATGACTTTGGAGTATTATTTCTTGTGGTATATCGGATGGAAACCCAGACATAAATTCCGTAGCCGATTCCGAATGGACGGTAATGCGGTCTGTACTTGGGATACAATTCCACGTATCACTTGGAAAAGTGCTCACATGTATGCTTGTACGGTTATTATGTATGCTTGTGTTTTTCGTGAATGTGATATGCTGAATGAAGTTGTATGTTCGTTGTTACTTTGAGGTATTTCCAAGCATGCAATCTTAGATGTGAGATATATGTGAAATGTATGTATGAGTTTTATTTTGTATATGTGAATTTAGAAGCATGATACTCTTGGAAATAAGTGTTATTTAAGCCTGATTAAATTATTACATAAATCCTTTTATTACAAGTGACATAAGTAAGGGACCATTCCGAACCCAACGGTTTGAGGTCTTCCCTTGCGAGGGGTGAGTGCGGCCTTAAATCTCATTTTCCCGGTTCACACCGGGTGGCGACTCCATTACTCTCCGGTTTAGTCCCCCGTGGCTACTCCGTACTCCCAACTAGGCCACGAGCCTAGGACAGCATGCGTCGCCCAGTTTCTGTGTTCCCACAGTCTGGCGACTCCACTGGGGATAGAGAATTGGCCCCGAAATATTGTCTTGTAATGTTTGGATTTATGTTTTAATTGACCGTGTCTATAGTGGATAAAGTGAGGGTTTAATCAAAGGCATTTTAAGGCTAGGTAATGGTTTGGTGTCTTCCTTCACTCACTACCTTTCTAGAAGGAAAATCTGTGAAGCACCTAGATAGCCATTTACTCGTAGCCTTTTGTGATGGACTAATTTGGAGGACTCGTTGTTTATTCCTGACACAAGCGATAAGAGCCTAAGAGGCTTGGGTATTTAAGTGAGCCTCGCTCCACCTTCCCTCTGGGGAATCTACAACGGGAAATCCATTTGACAGTCCGTCACACACCATAGCTCATTGGCACGTACCTTAGTGTATAAAAAGGGGTGCGCTCACTTGGTTGCTCGAACCCTTGAGTGGGGAGACCTAGTTGTGGGCCATCATTCGCCGGTGAGAGCCTTTGTTTATACTCTTGCTAACCCATCCATAGACCGGGTTGGCTAAAGTAACAATTATTTCCTTCAGTATGTGCTTGTGGACCATCCTCATTTGGATGCAGTTGGACTATTGTCAGAAATGCGGACTTGCTGGGCCATTTAAATTGGGGCGAGATCGTACCTTATGACTATTAGGCCCAAAGCCTCTAAAATGTTGATGGGCCATACTGTAGAAATTATTACGTTATGTTTGCATTATCTTTCTTCCATGCTTGTGTTTGGGAACATCGTCGTTTGGATCCATTTGGACCATTTGTCATGGGATATGGGCTTGTTGGGCCATTTAAACTGGGACAAGAACGTATTTCATGACGATTGGGCCAAAGCTTCTAAGTGTTGATGGGCCACTTTGTGCTTGTGTTCGGAACATTATCATTTAGATTTAGTTTAGCTTCTTGCCATAAGATGTGAACTCGTTGGGCCATTTAAACTGGAATGGGTCCACTCCTATGACAATTAGCCCGAAAGATTCTAAAATGGTAACGGGCCGATTTGTTTGAAAATTTTAAATTGATTTAATATCTATGTTTCATGCATCTCGTGCACCTCATGCATACATATATCATGTTAACACCGTCTATGTCTCAAAAAGACAACATAGATACCGTTTGGGTTAGAAAAGGGACAAGACTCACTAAAAGAATAAGTATGAGTGAATCCGATAATGAGGTGTCCCGTATGGATCAGTTAGAGAATGGTCTCGCCAAGGTCACTGAACAGCAAGCTTTGACTACTGCTATGGCTGGTATAGCTAGGTCTTGTGCTGGGGTTAATTCTGGGGATGTGAGGCAAGAGGAATCTCCGAACAGATTGGGGGATGATTGTTAGGTTTATTCTAGGTCCCAAGATCAAACAAGCAATGAAAACAATGCGTGAATACATCAACGGAGGTAGCGGAATACTCACATCGATCGGTTGAGTCGATTTGAAGGCGAATCAAGCCAAAAAGCCCAC